>MU722950.1:5640-19721 GCA_026770625.1 Nicotiana glauca
TTTTTTTGGATTGAATTAAAAATCAGTGAGTACTAGTGCTAAGCCTTGGGTTTTTAATTAGAATTAATAGAAGTTGGGTTTAGTAGTGGCGTGATTTGTTAGTGGCTATGGGTACAATTTCTGTAGTATGGTTACGATGTGTGAGTCTCAACTCGGGGGTGCATTTCATGTAACCCGATTATAACGACTCTGGATAATCTTAATGAATAAATTAGGATTTCTTTTTTTTTTAGAGACAAAGTAAATAGAAAATCATAGTCGTTTTAGGATATCCTTTTTAAATAACATATGAGACGAGCCTCGTCGAATAAAATGCACAAATTGCGGGGCCCTCATAAATGCTTAATAAAAATATTTAGATATTCGGAATGGACCATTTAGCAAATTTCACGGCCTTCCCAAAAGATATAACACGTCAGCTGCTTTAGATGCGATTTTTAATAATATTACTTTCCTAATACGGGTGTGCATTTCATGTAACCCAAATCCAAATCTCGGCGAAAGCGAAATGTATTAATAATCACGTGTACACTGGTGGTGATGTGATTAGAAACGCGTTTTCACGACATCGTAATTCTTAAATAAACAAATAATGATTAAAAATGGCTTATAATTTTGAGATGAGCCTCGTTGAACCAAGAATAATTGCGGGGTCCTCGATAATTCATTATTTAAAAATAGTTAGAATTTGGAGGGGCTATTTTAGCAAATTTCAATAGCCTTTCCCAAATATCATCACGCTAGAACCGTTAGGCGCGATTTTAAAATTGCTTCCTTAAATTTGGGTGTGCATTGATTGCAACCCAAATCCAAATCTCAACAAAGTCGAAGTGCGTTAACGAAAACGGGTGTCTTGATGGCAACGTGGTCGGAAACATGCTTTCACGATGTCGCAAGTCTTTTCAAATAAATAATAATAAAAGAAGTTTATAAATAAAAGCACATAAGTTAGCATGTAATAAAATCAGATAAAATCAAATACAACAGTTGAGCGACCGTGCTAGAACCACGGAACCCGGGAGTGACTAACACCTTCTCTCGGGTTAACAGAATTCCTTACCCGGATTTCTGGTTCGCGACTGTAATACAGAGTCAAAATTTCCTCGGTTCGGGATAATTCGGTGACTTGAGCCACCATTATTTTCTCAAGTGGCGACTCTGAAAATTTAATAATTAATCTCGTTTCGACCGTCCTTTAATTAGAAAAACTCTTTTTATTATACCCTTCGCGGGGTGTAGTAAGCCCTAAAAAAGAGGTGTGACAGCAGCTACAGGGTGCACGAGTGTTATCTAAGATTGACTTGTGTTCAGGGTACCATCAGTTGAAGATTCGGGAGCGAGATATCCCAAAGACTGCTTTGAGGACTCGATATGGTTGTTACGAGTTCCTTATTATGTCATTTGGGCTGACTAATGCCCCAGCAACCTTCATGAATTTGATGCACCGTGTGTTCCAGCCATATCTTGACTTATTCACCATTGTCTTAATTGATGATATTCTGGTATAATCCTGGAGTCGGGAAGATCATGAGCAGCACCGGAGCACTGTGCTCTAGACTTTGAGAGAGAAGAAGTTATATGCTAAGTTCTCAAAATGTAAGTTTTGGTTGGATTCCGCAGCTTTCTTGGGTCACGTGGTTTCTAGTGAGGGGATAAAGGTGGATTCTAAGAAATTGAAAGTAGTGCAGAGGAGGCCCAAACCATCCTCAGCTACAGAGAATCGTAATTTTCTTGTCTTGGCGGGTTATATCGTCGATTTGTTGAGGGGTTTTCATCTATTGCAGGACGTATGACCAGACTTACCTAGAAGGGTGCTCCATTCCAATGGACAGAAGAGTGTGAGCCAAGCTTTTAGAAGCTGAAGACAGCTTTGCCTATAGCCTCAGTTTTTATATTGCTTATAGGTTGGGGTTCTTATATTGTTTATTGTGATGCCTTGAGGATTGGCCTTGGAGAGTTATTGATGCAGGACGGTAGGGTGATTGCTTATGCATCCAGATAGTTGAAGGAACATGAAAAGAATTATCCTATCTATGATCTTGAGTTTGCTGTTATTGTTCACACCTTGAAGATCTGGCGTCATTATCTGTACGGTGTGCCTTGTGAGATTTATACTGATTATCGGAGCTTGCAACATCTGTTCAAGTAGAAAGATCTAAATTTGCCTCAAAGGAGATGGCTAGAGCTGTTGAAGAGCTATGATATCATTATTTTATATCACCCGGGTACGGCCAATGTGGTGGCCGATGCTTTGAGTCTCCAGGCTGATAGCTTGGGGAGTTTGGCTTATTTACCAGCAGAAGAGAGGCCCATGGCAATGGGTGTTTAGGTCTTAGCCAGTTAGTTTGTGAGATTGGATCTTTCGGAGCCCAGTCGGGTACTAGCTTGCGTGATCTCTCAGTCTTCCTTATTTAATTGTATCAGGTAGTGGCAGTTTAATAATCCTAATTTGCTTGTCTTTAAGGACAAGGTTTTGCATGGAGATATGAGAGATATGACTATTGGTGATGATGGGATATTGAGGATGTAGGGTCGGGTTTGTGTACCTAATGTTGATGGGCTTCGAGAGTTGATTCTAGAGGAGGCCCATAGTTTGTGGTATTCCATCCATCTTGGTGCCACGAAGATATACCAGGATTTGAGACATTATTGGCAGATAAGGATGAATAAAGATATAGTTGGGTTTTTAGCTCAGTGCCTCAACTGTCAGCAGGTGAAGTATGAGCACCTGAGACCGGGAGGGTTGCTTCAGCAGATAGAGATTTCGGAGTGAAAATGGGAGAGGATCACCATGGACTTTGTAGTTGGACTCCCACGGACTTTAAGGAAGTTCGATGCTATTTGGGTGATTGTGGATTGGCTGACCAAGTCCGCACATTTCATTCCTATGTGCACTACCTATTCTTCGGAGCAATTAGTAGAGATTTATAACCGGGAGATTGTTCATCTGCATGGTATTCCAATTTCCATCATTTTAGATAGAGGTACTTAGTTCATATCACTGTTCCGGAGGGCCATACAGCATGAGTTGGGTACTTGGGTGGAGTTGAGTACAACATTCCACCCTCAAACGGATAGACAGTCCGAGCGCACTATTCGGATTCTTGAGGATATGCCCTATGCATGTGTGATTGAATTTGGATGGTCTTAGGATCAGTTCGTCCCATTGGCAGAGTTAGCCCGCAACAACGGTTATCAGTCCAGCATTCAGATGGCATCGTATAAGGATTTATATGGTAGGCGGTGTAGATCCCGGTGGGTTGGTTTGAGCGGGGTGACGCTAGATTATTAGGCACAGATTTGGTTCAGGATGCCTTGGAGAAGGTTAAGGTGATTCAGGATAGATTCCGTACAGCCCAGTCCAGACATAAGAGTTACGCTGACCGGAAGGTTTGTGATATTTCCTATATGGTTGGAGAGTGGGCTCTGATTCGGGTTTCACCTATGAATGGCATTATGAGATTTGGGAAGAAAGGGAGGTTGAGTCCGAGGTTTATTTTCCCTTTTGAGATATTGAGGTGTGTTGGGGAGGTTGCTTATGAGCTTGCCCTACCTCCCAGCTTGGTAGGAGTTCATCTGGTATTTCATGTTTCGATGCTTCGGAGGTATCATGATGATCCATCGCACGTGTTGGATTTCAGTTCAGTCCAGTTGGACAAGGATCTATATTATGTTGAGGAGCTAGTGGCGATATTGGACAGGCAGGTTCGAAAGCTGAGGTCAAAGAACATTGCATCAGTAAAGGTTTAGTGGTAGGTCAGCTGATCAATGAGGCGACCTGGGAGACTGGGCAGGATATGCGCAGTCGTTACCCTCAACTTTTTACTACTATAGGTATGTCTCTATGCTCGTTCGAGGATGAACGAATGTTTAAGTGTAGGAAGATGTGATGACTCGGCTAGTTATTTTAAGAATTTACGTCGTGATCCCCTATTAACTGCTTTTTCCGTGTTTATTTATGTTATTGTGAGTTGTCGGGAGGATTTAGTCTAAGTTTCAGAGGGTTTTGGGACACTTAGTCCCTAAATAAGAGCTTAAGTTTTAGAAATTTGACCGTAGTCGGAACAGTGTGAAGACGGCCTAGGAATGGAATTCCAATTGTTTCGTAGCTCTATTGGGTGATTTTGGGTTTAGGAGCGTGTTGGGATAGTGTTTTAAAGGTCCGTAGCTAAATTAGGCTTGAAAAGCTGAAAGTTGAATTTTTGAGGTTTCCAATTTGATAGTGAGATTTCGATATCGGGGTCGCAATAGAATTTTGGAAGATAGCGTAGCTTCGTAGTGTTGAATGTGACGTGTGTGAAAATTTTCAAGTCATTCGGACGAGGTTTGATAGACTTTTTAATCGAAAGCATAATTTGAGATATTTTGAAGTTCTTAGGCTTGAATCCGATGTTGATTGGTGATTTGATGTTGTTTGAGGTGTTTAGGAGATTCGTATAAGTTTTAACTGTTTTATAGGACTTGTTTGCCCTTTAAGTTGAGGTCTCGGGGGCCTCGGGGTTATTTCGGATGGTTGACGGAAAGATTTGAAATTTGGAGTTGCAGCTGAAGTTAGGACTATTGTCATAGCATCTGCGGTTGAAAGACCCCAGGTGCGACTCCCGCAGATGCGGAACCAAGCCGCGGAAGCGGCTAGGAGAAAGGGGAGATAAAACCGCATGAGCGGAAGTTGTACCGCACCTGCGGGACCGCAGATGCAGATTCAGAGACGCAGGTGAGGCGGAGGAGATTTAAGTGGAAACCACAGAAGCGGTCTCGCAGATGCGGAAATTGAACCGCAGATGCGGCTTTGCTGGGCGGAAAATTTGAATTTCGAGGGTTTAGTTTCAAAACATGGAAAATTGATGTGGGAGCTCGGGATTGGCAATTTTGAGAGAAATTTTTACCTGGGTGTTTTGGGTAATTAATTCTTACCCGGTTTTGATTATTTTTCATGGATCTATGCTTAAATTCATCCTTTAAATTTGAATTTGGGGTTGATAAATTGGAGAAACATTGGAAAAGTTCTTAGACCGATTATTTGAGTTTGGATCATGATTTTTATGTCGGATTGGGGTAATTTCCATATATATGAACTCTTGAGAGTATAAGAATTTTGAATATGTAAATGTTACCTGATTCTGAGACATTGGCCCGATGGCATTTTGGTCATTTTTACCTAATTTTGCGTATTAGCTTAGAATTAATTAGTTGAATTAGTTACTGGAAGTGTTATTTACATTATGCAATTTAATTGAATAGATCTTGACCGTTTGAAGTTGAGTACTCGTGGCAAGAACGTGGTTTCGGGTTGATTTTGCGTCAGTTTGAGGTAAATGGCTTGTCTAACCTTGTGTAGGGGAACTCCCCTTAGGATTGGAATTTTGATTATATGAGATGCCTTGTATGTGAGGTGACGAGTGCGTACATATGCTCATAGCTGGAACTCCAATTTTTCATTATGTAACTAGAATTGTTTATTTCCTCCTTGTTCCCACTACTTGAAGTCATATTTGCTGTTTGTTAGGAAAGCATGTCAAAATTATACGATTGCCTTACTCATTCAAACTGCTTTACCTAAATTCTGTGCAGCATGCTAGGCTAGAATTACCTGTTTGCCTTGATATGGAATTGACATTTGCTGAATATTCTTCATGTTGCTGCTGTGTATTTACATTTGGGACTACAGATGTGGGATTCCGATAGATCCCCTTTGTCTGTTTATTTGGGTCTACAGATATAGGAGTCTTGTAGTTCCCCCCTTTGTCTATTTATTTGGGACTACAGATCGGGATTCCGTTAGATCCCCGATAGATTCCCCCAGTACTGGTATTTATAATTGGGACTACGGATCGGAATTCCAGTAGATCCCCGCGCACTACGAGTTTGACTATAGGATGTTATCCTGAGAGATCCATTAGATATATATATATATACTTGGACTACAGGATGGTATCCTGGAAGATCCCCGATTGTTATCTCTAAGTTAAGTTGCATTCCTTTCGGTGATTTCTTTGTTTCTATTATAGTTGTTGTTGTTCTTTCTATCTCGTGTTACTACTTACTGTTGCACCTGATTTTACTGTGCTCTCCTATACTGTTATACCTTATATTTCATTTAACCTCAGTAAGGCCCTGACCTTCCTCGTCACTACCCGATCGAGGTTAGGCTTGGTACTTACTGAGTGTCATTTTGGTATACTTATGCCCTTTCTGCGCAGGTTTTCATGTGCAGATCCAGGTACTTCCACTTAGTCTTATCATTCTTGAGGTGAGGCGCTTGTAGAGACTCCGAGGTATATCTTCCACGTCCGCAGACCGGAGAGTCCCTTTCTATTCTCTCTTTAAGTATTAGCCCTTCTGTATTTTTCTTTGTTAGCCATTCTGGAGTTAGATGCTTGTAGACATTCAAAACCTTGTGATTTCATGAGATTCCGAATTTTGGGAAATGTTGTTAGTTTCGAGAGTTGTATTGTATATGCCGAGTGGCATCTTAAACATTGTTTCATTTTGTTATTTCACTTTTTAATTACTTCTTTTCGAGAAATATTTATTTTCTGCGTTGTTAGGCTTACCTAGTCATAGAGATTAGGTGTCGTCATGATAGTTCACGGAGGGCGTACTGGGTCGTTACAACAAAATGAGATATTATACATAATTTCTGGTCTTATATATTAACGGATAGTGGAAAATATTTAAATGTCCATATTAGCTATAATTTACATGAAAAATATAATCAAAATTTAATTTCAAATGTTCAGTTTATTTAATGAATTGAAAAGTTTACAAAGCTACATCGTTTTATTTAAACTGCTTATTTGATCGTTAATTAACATCTCCACAAAGCTAGATACTAGAGGAAATCTGAACAGGAAAGGTTATTTTTCCTAAATTAATTCATCTAATATGCCGTAATGCTACAATTGTCATATGTAATTAACTGTAAACATAAATACAGCTCAATACCCTCAAAATACAAAAAAAACAGAGATGACAAACATAAAGTAAAGCAAAAGCATTTGACCTTAAGTCAGTAAAATGAAACTTATTAAATTTTATGTACCTTTTTACATTGCGAATTTTTCTTTCTGTCACTTGTCAGCTAGTTGTATTCAAGATTTTAAAGTGCTTAATTTGATGTTGAAGTACATCAAATAATCAAATACAACGAAATTTAAACCAGCAAAAGAATTTTTTTGAAAATGTCGTAGCAAACTTGTTATGGAATGAGTGAACTCCCATGAACGATGGCTTTATAGCAATAAGTAGATAAAAACAATCCTTGTCCTTTTCTTTTCCTTTCTTTCTTGACATCACCTTCACCCCTTCAATTTCCTTGTATATCTATTATGTTGAAAATAAAACTATATATTAATTGACACATTAATATATTATAATATCAAGTTGTAAATCCCAACTAAAAAAAAAAAGAATGATAGCAACATACATTATATAAGCTCTTATCGTTGACGCAACCGTAATAAATTTTCTGATCATGTCAAATTAAGACTTTAAAACCTAGCATCTAAAATATTACATATTTATACTTTAACGAAGAAGAGTTATTTGATGCTTAAAAGCATAGACTGAGTCCATCAATTTTACATGATTAGTTTGGCAATTTAACCCTAATGTTGGTAGCTTTCCACTTTTAGTATAATAGGATTGATATGATATACAGAATCTCAGCAAACTCCATCGAGGTAACATAGTCCAAGGAACACATTTGTTACAGTGTTTGAATAGAAAGGGATTAGGGCAGAATCAAAAAAACTCTATTAGACTAAGAGACAACTGAGACGACTAGATAGAAGGTATATATGCTCGGATACCATCTCAATTTACTCCATGGATGAGTCATTTGTTCCTCTATTGAGGTAAAACAAAACAAAGAGTGAAAGTAGAATTCTTTTCTGGAACATTGTCTTTTGGAAGTGATAGGGTGAGAACTCAAGAGAGAGAAGGGAGAGAAGGATAATAGAAAAAGCATGAGGTGAGAGAAGTGGATTAGGGGAAGTAATAGGTGAGTGCGATATTTCGATAATCGAGGTGGGATCTATATATAGGGGAATCGGTGTGGTTAAAGTCCACTAGGGTAATAAATTGCTGAGCACAAAATGAGATATTATGCATAATTTTGTGTCTTATATACTACCAGATTGTGGAAAATATTTTGTCACGACCACGGTTCGCGCTCCGTGAACAATCGTGACAGCACCTAGTCTCTATGACTAGGTAAGCCTAACAATGCAGAAAATAAACAAAATTGTGGAAGAAATAATATAAAAGACGAAATAATAAAGTGAAATAGTATTTAAGATGCCTCTTGGAATATACAATACAAACTCTCAAAACCTATAACATTTCCCAAAACCCGGAATCTCATGAAGCATATGCTTTTGAATGAATACAAGTCTAATCTCCAGAATATCTAACAAAGAAAAGAAATATAGAAGGGCTAATACTTAAAGAGATAATAGAAAGGGACTCTTTAGTCTGTGGACGTGGAAGATATATGCCTTGGAGTCTCTACAAGAGCCTCGTCTCAAGCATCATAAGTCTGAGTGGAAATACCTGGATCTGCACATGAAAAACATGCGCAGAAAGGGCATGAGTACACCACAATGATACTCAGTAAGTGCCAAGCCTAATCTCGTTTGGGTAGTGACGAGGAAGGTCAGTGCCCTACTGAGGTTAAATGAAAAATAAGGTAAAACAATATAGGATATGACAATATAACCAAATGCTAACAATAGGAAGTAACGCATGATAATAAGACTAACAACAACTATAACAGAGGGAAAAGAAATCACAAAAATAAGTACCGCTGATCATAGGGTAATAACCACGGACCTCTCACTATCCTGAGGATCTCTCAGTATCCTCAATATGTATGCTGGGGATCTCTTGGTATCCCGAGGATCTCTTGGTATCCGCAATATATACTAGGGATCTCTTGGTATCCCGAGGATCTCTTGGTATCCTCAATATATGTTGGGGATCTTTTGGCATCCCGAGGATCTCTTAATATTCTCAATGTACGTATTAGGGATCTCTCGGTATCCCGCACTTCAGTTCAAATCAACAATACGTACAGGGGATCTCCCGGGATGCCGTCACATAGTCCCAAAGTAAAACACACAGCATTCACTACAAGAAAAAGCCTTATTTAAGACAAACTTTTAGGGAAAAGCTAATAATCCCGTCGCTAATAATATATGTATTTGGAGGAGATTATATTACGGTCCTTAATTCTTTATTTTATTGCGAAGATATAAAATCTAGTCCCTAAAAAAAACTGGTCCCAAATAATAATTGAGGGGCCTTAATGTGAGAAAGTACCGCCAAATCTAATACCAAAATATTAAAAAAATATTATTTTCTAAAATAAGGCACCAAAACTAAAAGAAAAAAGGCTCCAAAAAGTAAAAATAAAGGCTCTGTATTCTCAAAATTAAACCGCGCGCATCAGCTCTCCTTTGCCCTAATCTCCGCCTGCGACAATCTAGAGCCTATCTCGCGCGTTCATCTGTATTTTGAGAAAACACGGATTGTGAATCTAATACAAAATTAAACCGCATCATCTCTCCTCTCCTATCCTCTCCTCTCCTCTCCTCTATCCTAATCTCCGCCTGCGACTAATTTAGAGCCTCACGCGTTCATCTATGTTTTGAGAAAACACAGATTGTGATTTTGGTGTTGTGTGCGAATTCAACTCTGCCCTAGTTTCCATCTCACTCGTTTGAGAATCTAATGTAAGCCTCCTCTTTAATTTCCGATATTCTGCTGGTTTCTCATATTTCTCTAGCTGTGCTAGTGAATTTTGAATCCGAGTTTTTACATGATTTATAGTGATTTAAATTATGCGCTATGAAATCCGGGAGTTCTATTTACTTTCTTTTTTCATTCTATTATCTCTTGTAACCTTTTGTTCTGGTTTATTTACCACTTCAATTATGCTACATAATCTTGAATATCCTTTGAGTTTTACATTATTTCTTAAAAATAAGTTATGCACTATGACTGTCCAGTAATGATATATACTTCACTCTTTTTATTCAATCATCATCACTTTGCATCCTGTTTGATCGCTTAAGCTTTTGGTGGTTTGCTTGTATATTTAACTGCGCCACAAAATCTTGAATTGCTTTTTGATAACAAAGTTTTACATGATTTTAAAGATCAAATGATGCACTATGAGAAGGGAAGAACTGGCGCAATGATAAAAGTTGTCGTCGTGTGACCATTAGGTCAAGAGTTCATGCAGCAGAAATAAACTCGTATAGAATCTTGAATACCCTTTTGAGTTTTACATGATTCTTTTAAGATTGAAATATGCATTATTTTAAGTGAATTGTTGATTGCATCGCGTATCTCCTTCTGTAGTAAATAATTCAATTTTAGGTAGCGGGACAATATAGTGACTCAACTTGGAGAAAGTAGATTCTGTATATATAACTAGATCTTTTAGTTCTGTTGCGCGTAGTCTAGCTATGTTTTCTGTCTCCTTAGTGCATGCAGTATTTCGGCTGACTAAGTTCCCAAGTTGGCTTGCAAATTGATGCCGTAAACTCCTTTGGGCATTTGATGTCCTTATTTTAGTAATAAACAAATCATTGGTGAGAAAAAAGCCTCTTGTTGCTCTCTCGAGCCGAGGGTCTCCTGAAAATAGCCTCTCTGCCTCTCGGGGTAGGGGTAAGGTCTGCGTACATATTACCCTCCCCAGAACCCACTTGTGGGATTATACTGGGATGTTGTTGTTGTTGTATCCCTTCTTGTCTCTACCGGCAATTGTATTTTAGCATATCTGAATAATAATAGCATCTGGGAAGATTGTAAGTTCATGTTGTTGTGTTAATGAGATAGATTTATTGGTCATATGATAAAAGTTTTCATTTTTTCTCTGTTCTCATTATCCAGAACTATAAGGAGAAGTTAGTTTATGAGCGCAAATGATGTCAAACATACAACTACACATATATTTTTCTTTCATAAGACTAAGCAATAGGATATTTGGAAGTTTGTCCGTAAGAAAAAACAAATAGTAGCGAACATGAATCATGATACATGTTAAGAACTTAGGGAAATTCATGAGCTTATACTAACTAGCAAGAAGCGGTCTTTTAGTTGCGTGCGACTATTTTGGGTGATCTTGTGTTGGAAAGTATACTGTTTACGCGTTTCTTTGGTGTAAGTACTTATTTCGATGTCGGAGCCGGCTATAAGAAACCATGTATGCATGTTTTAGGAACCAACATCTTTAATTACAAGTTAATTTATAATCTTTTGTCTAGATTAGTGCCACCTGATTGTATATTGCAATGTATTAACTGAAAATAGAGGAGCCCAGTCCACTGGAGAGTGCAACCTTAGTGTTGAAACCAGTTGTGTGCATCGTAGTATTATTCTTATATTTTATCTTATTTTTTAATGTAATTTTATTTACTCTTTAAGGTTATGGCACCTAGTAAACAATGGATGCAACTTATTGATAATCGGCTCGATGAAGCCTACTTAATCGGAGTGCAAAAGTTTTTGGATTATGCTTTTCATTAACAGGAGAAGAATATGAAATACGATGTCCATGTGTCAAATGTTGTAATACAACTTTAGGAACTTATATTGTCTCTTGAGACACATTTGAAAGTATATGGAATAATTCGAAATTATATTTTTTGGTATCATCACGGGGAATATTTAGGTGAGCCACTATCAGAATCGGAAGATGAAGATGGTGATGAACTAGAACAATGTGAAAGTGAAGATGAAGTACAAGAATTGTTGAGAGATCTATATCCTAATATTGTTGGAAGAACTGTGCACACTGATTGTGATGAATTAATTGAAGAGGAACCAAATATTGAAGCAAAAAGATTTTACAGGCTATTGAAGGATTTCGAGGAGCCACTGTACCAAAATTCAAAAGCTTCAAAGCTTTCCTCTTTGATTAAATTGCTTCACACCAAAAGTATGGATCGTTGGAGTAATGAGTCATTTACAATGTTATTGAAAATATTAAAAGAGGAGTTGTTACCTGATAGCCAATTTGCCCAAATCGTATTATGAGGCAAAGAAGATAATTCAAGACCTTGGCCTTTCCTACAACAAGATTGATGATTGTACTAATGATTGCATGTTATACTGGAAGGAGGATAGTTTACTTGACTCTTGCAAAGTTTGTGGTGTGTCTAGATGGAAAATAGATAGACATAGCGGGGAAACAAAGAATAAAAAAGGTAAGAAGATAGCATCAAAGACTTTACACTATTTTCCATTAAAGCCTAGGCTTCAGAGATTGTTTATGTCTACAAAGACATCTACTTTAATGACATGGCATAAGGATAAAAGAGTTGATGATGAAATAATGAGGCACCCAGCTGATTCAATGGCGTGGTAGTCGTTTGATGAACTTCATCCTTCATTTGCAACTGAGCCTCGTAATGTCCGACTTGGACTTGCTAGTGATGGATTTCAGCCATTTCGAAATTCAAAAACCTCATATAGCATTTGGCATGTGGTTCTTATTCCTTATAATTTACCACCTTGGTTGTGTATGAAACAAGAAAATTTTATTTTGTCAATGCTTATTCGAGGTCCAGATAGTCCAGGAGATGCAATTGATACATATCTTCAACCATTAATAGAGGAATTGAAGTAGTTGTGGGAAGTTGGCATTCAGACCTTAGATGCATCATCTAAACAAAATTTTAAGTTGCATGCTTCTTTGTTATGGACCGTCAATGACTTTCTAGCCTATGAAAATTTATCCGGATGGAGTACAAAAGAAAATTTGGCATGCCCATGTTGCAATAAAGACACCTCCTCAATTCGATTAGTTAATAGTAAGAAGCAATATTTTATGGTCATTGACGCTACCTTTCTCTTATCCATAAACGGAGGAATGACAAGGATTCATTTGATGGTACAAAAGAGAAAAGGCTCCCACCAAAAATGCGTTCTGGTATTGAAATTCTTAATCAAGTGCAAGATCTTGAAGGGATACAGTTAACAAAGGATCCAAAGAAAAGGAAGAAGATATCACATAAAAATCGAAAGGATAATTGGAACAAGAAAAGTATCTTTTTTGAACTTCCATATTGGAAGTCTCTCTTGTTACGACATAATTTGGATGTTATGCATATTGAAAAAAATATATGTGATAATATTATGGGAACAATCATGAATGTCAAAGGAAAGACCAAGGATACAATTAAAACACGATTAGACTTGCAAGACATGAATATTAGGCCAGAATTGCACCCCATCCAAAGAGGGGAGAAAGTTGAAGTTCCAACTGCATGCTACACATTGCCTCCCGAAAGTAAGCACAAATTATGCCCATTCCTAAAGAATTTGAAGGTTCCTGATGGGTTTTCATCTAATATTTCTCAATGTGTGAACCTGAAAGATCACAAGATATCTGGTTGAAAAGTCATGATTGCCATGTTATTCTACAACATATACTCCCTCTTGCACTTCGTGTTATGTTGTCCAAAGATGTGTGTGAACCACTTATTGAGTTATCTTTGTTCTTTAATGTGCTTGGATCAAAGGAGTTAAGGGTTGATGACTTGTAACAAATTGAAGCGCAAATTCCCATAACGCTTTGCAAGTTAGAAAAGGTTTTCCCTCCTTCATTTTTTGATGTCATGGTGCACTTGCCTATTCATTTAGCTAGTGAAGCTGAGATTGATAGACCTATTCATTATCGGTGGATGTATCCTGTGGAACGATGGTTATATTTTTTGAAATCTTTGATTCGTAATATGGCGCATCCAGAAGGCTCTATTGCAGAGGGCTACATTGCAAATGAATGTATAACCTTATGTTCACGGTATCTACATACGATTGACACAAAATTCAATCGACCTGAACGGAATTATGATGGTGGTTTGAAAAATTCTAATGGAGGTTATCTATGTTCTATCAACCTAGAAGTACTCTAGGAGCTAAAGAACAATGTGAGCTTGAAGCAAATGAATTGGAACAAGCACATATATACATACTGAAGAATTGCGATGAAGTCATACCATATCTCGAGTATGGAGAGTTCTTTCATATCATCTCATTTTTCTTATTTCCTTTAGGGTAATATTTTTTAT
>MU722950.1:21279-88019 GCA_026770625.1 Nicotiana glauca
TTTTTTATATGACATTTATGGTTCACTTCAAATTTGTAGAGAGTTTGCACAAACACATGTGGATACTGTGCAACACTTGTCTGATGCAGAATGGAACTGACAATTTATTGAATGGTTTAAAGTTAGAGTGAGTAATACATAAAAATCAAATTTGAATTTTTATTGTTGTATTACTAATTCTAAATTATTTAACTTAATCTTATTGATAGGTTGCACAATTGCATAAAGGAGATGATAGTCGGATCATGGAAAATCTGCTCTCACTGTCACGTGGTCTTACCCAATATACGACACATTTTAATGGTTATATCGTTAATGGATATAGATTTCATATAGAAGACTATGATAAAAATTTAAGGACTCAAAATTGTGGTGTTTTTATAGTTGGCGAGAATGATAAAGATAGTGAGAATGTTGATTACTATGGAATTTTAACAGATGTGATTGAATTGCAATTTCTCATGGATAGAAGAGTGATTTTATTTCAATGTAATTGATTTGATATGTATGATAAAATAAAGGAAGTTAAAAAATATAAGTATGACTTCGTGATCAAATGTTCACGACGCCATGTTTAAAACCTTTGAATATATTGTCAAATCAGCTTTTGAACAGAAAGCATCATCTTTTAATTCATCTTTTGCATAGGCTGGATACCTCACATCCTCATAAAAGGTGTAAGATGAAGGGATTATAGAAATTACAAGGGAAACAACCACCAAACTACAAAAGCAAAAAATAAATCAAAGTGGAAGACTATATGATATTGTTCTACAATCATTAGAAACATACAGAAAAAAGAGGGTATGCATCTCAATTGATCAATCGAACCTGACTTAGTGATCAGTAGTAATGTTACAGTATAAGGAGATTGGGGTTTCCACTAGCTGAATAATAGACCCCAGCATGAGAGCATGACTACGACCCGTCGTGAAATCGTTTTAGTGACCAACTGTATAAGAAATCGTTTTAGCTGCTTAATTTGTTTGTTGACAGCATTTATCACCATTTGTACAGTAGTAATTTTATCAGCTGCTGATGGTTCCATTTGTGGACCAGTTTTCAATGTCAATAAGAGTCATAAAGGGAAGAAAGGGTGCAAATTCAGCACTGCATAGGTTAAAAGCCTGTAGACTGCGTGGAAACCTTAGCATCTTATTCACATTACATTGTTAACATAGAGCGTTCCCTGTCAAGATGTTTGGCTTGTGCATCTTCGACACTCTTTACAAGAATTTTAGTGTATTACTAGAGAAACTTTAAGCGTTCATGTCGATTGATAACAGATGAGAAGAGTTTGAACACTATCTTCTCGTAGCTTAGCTCTTCATTCTTTGGTACTGGTATGTATTGCAAGAGACATTGAACTTTACAGTAGATTTATTCTAATATTCAATGATGATTGAACAGTTCCCTTACATCTAACCATTGCCTAAAACTTGTGTGATGATCTATAACCGTGGATGAGTCCCTTTCTAGGCGCAATTCACATTCTATTATATCCATGATCAAAGGAGAACAGTCGTACTCGTATAGATCAGTTAATTGATTGCTTAAAATCTTCTAGGAATATGCGATAGATATGAAGAATATTTAAAATCAAGTATAATCTCTCCCTCTAAGCAATTGGCTAAGAAAATTACTTGAGACAATACAGAATATCGTTGTATAGATGATAGACTGTGCATGCGAAGATGGCATTCCAGGGTCTGATCTTAGCGTAGAAACGGGACGCTCTTGGTTCAGTATTCTCTTCAGTACAGTTGAGAGCCAGGCATTCAGAACAGAACCAGAAGCAGCCCAAAGTGCTTCTGCATCATGCCTCCAGAGGAAGATTATACCAAAAACTGCAGCCACCAGCCACAATGGAGTGACCAATTACTTGGTTTTGATGCCTATCTTCTTTGGCTTTTTGTCCAGTAACAGGAAATTTTTCACATGTTGAACTTGGCTCATTTCTACTACATCGTATCGCTAGCGTCTCTGGAAGATGTCTGCCAAATACAGCAATTTCCTAAATTAGAATCTTTGAAGTTTGAAATGACTGTAATGATGAAACAGTAATATTTTGTCATTGACTGAATTTTCACAACCTGAATGCCTGAATTGAACTAAACTTCCCAGGCTCTTGGTCAAGCTAGAAATTAGCCTAGTGATGTTATCTGTTCATAATAGTTGGTATCTTGAATGGTAAATCTCGAATTGTCGTACAGGAATTTATCAAACCAATGTAAGATTAACCATTTTCTAATTAATTTTGCTTATATTATTGTAGCCTTGTTGATGTTGCTGGATAACACCTCATGATTTTAGACTGCTTTTGGGGTAAGAAATTTAACTATTGCTCATTTTAAATTATAAATGTTATTTTACCAATAGTTTTTTATCATTTTTTTTCAATCTTTTGTACTTACATGTTTTGAAGATTGAAGCTACAAGTAAGATTCGACCAGATGTTTTGTTGGTCTCTAATAGATAATTTAGGACCAGTTGGCGTTAGTCGCTAAAAAGATTTAACGAAGGGAATATATATATTTTTTCATCGTCTATTAGGGACGACAAATGTAGTCTCTAAATGTTATTCATAACCAGGTTTTCAGTCCGTCCCTAAAAGGCAATTTAGGACCAGATATAGTTGGTCGCTAAAATGATTTCGCGATGTGAATAAATATTTTTTCATCGCCTATTAGGGACGAGAAATGTGGTCCCTAAAAGTGTTTTAAGACCGGTTTTTTATCTCGTCTCTAAAGCGCGTTAACGACCAGATCTTAAGACCCATCGTAATTGATATTTAGCGACGGAGGCTATTACAACGGGTTACGACCGGCCTTTTACCTTCGTTATTTACCCTTTTAGAACCAGATTTTTACCTTTAGGGATAAGATTTCCCTTCCTTAAAGTCCGTTTTTCTTGTAGTGAATAATACAAAGAATACTCAAGTAAACTCAACTTCATACCAAGGTAAAACAGGTAATTCTAACCTAGCATGCTTCACATAATACAAGTAAGACAGTTTAAGCAAATAAAGCAATTAAGTCAATTAGACATGCTTCTCTAAGTTAACAGCATGCTTAAATTTTAAGTAGTATAAGCAGGAAAGGAAAAAGTCAATTAAAGCTACTTTAGTGAAAATAAGATATTTAATAATTAGCACAAGTACGCACTCGTCGTGTCACGTACAAGGCATTTCAATTATCACAATATCAATCCAAAGGGGAATATCCCCCACACAAGGTTAGGCAAGCTACTTACCTCGAACCAGCTAAAAATCAACTAAAACCACGCTCTTGCCACGAATACTCGACTTCAAATGGCCTGAATCTATTCAATTCAATTGCATAATGTAAATAACACTTCAAGTAATTGATCCTACGAATAAATTCTAAGCTAATACGTGAAATAAGGTAAAATGACCAAAATGCCCCTCAAGCCCACGTCTTGGAATCGGGTCAAATTTTTATTTTTCGAATCCTCATACTCCCACGAGTTCATGCATACCAAAATTATCCAAATCCAATGACAAATTCCCAGTCAAAATTTGAATTCTAGATCTAAAAACCTTATTCCAATTTTTTCCCAATTTTCATCTCCAATCCGAAATGAAATGATAAAACTAACAATAGAATAATGGAATACAACTAGAAAGTGATAAGGAATTGCTACCCAATGATCTTGTTTTCAAAAAACCCACAGAATCTCCCTACTACGATCTCCGAATTTGATTTTCCAAGTTATGAACTCAACCCTCAAAGTTTCATATTTCTGCCAAGCGATTACCGCATCTGCGGTCAAGGGAGCGCACCCGCGGTCCCGCACCTGCGGAAAAAGGCATCGCAGGTGTGAAGTTCACTTAACGGAATGGGTCCACATTCGTGGTTGCTTGGCCACATCTGCGGCTCGGCATTTGCGGTCACCCAGCCACACCTGCGATCCTGGAGCCTTGACCAAAAGTCGCTTCTGCGATCACCTAGCTGATTTTACGGCGGCACACTTGTTGTCCCACACACGCAGATGCAGTTATGACAGGTTCAGCAAACTCAAATTCTTCCTAAGTCCAGTTCAACTTCCATTAAGCACCCCAAACTCATCTGAGGCTCCCGGAACCTCAATCAAACTTGCCAACCAATCCAAAAACATCATTTAAACTTGTTGCAACCTTTAGAATGCTCAAAAAACATCAAAATATCAATTTAGCATCAAATTCAAGCCTGCGAACTTCAAAAACTCACAAATTACGCTTTCGATCAAAACATGTATCAAACCTCATCTGAGTGACCTAAAATTTTGCACACACGTCACATTCAACACTATGAAGATACTCCAACTTACAGAATTCAATTCCGACCCACGGATCTTCAAAAATTTAGCTTTCGGTATTTCAAGCCTAAATAAGATACGGGCCTCCAAAACACAATCCGAACATGCTCCTAAACCCGAAATCACCCAACGGAGCAAACAGAACAAACAAAATTCGAATCCGAGGCCATCTTCACACTGTTCTAACTATGGTCCAAATTCTAAAACATAAACTCTCACTTAGCGACTAAGTGTCCCAAAACTCTCCGAAACTCCTATTAAATCCTCCCGGCAACTCAGAATAGCAGAAACAAACACAGAGAATGCACTTAATAGGGGATCGCGGTGTTAATTCTTGAGATGAACAGTCGGGTCGTTACAACCTCCTACATTTAAACATCCGTTCTTCCTCGAACGAGCATAGAGATATACCTAAAGTAGTGAAAAGATGAGGGTAACAGCTGCGCATATTCTGCTCGGTCTCCCAGGTTGCCTTCTCGACCGGCTAAACTCACCATTGAACCTTCACTGATGCAATGTTTTTTGACCTCAGCTTTCTAATATTCTTGTCTGATATTGCCACTGGCTCCTCAACATAGGATAGATCCTAGTCCAATTGAGCTGAACTGAAATTTAACACGTGTGAGGATCACCGTGATACCTCCGGAGCATCGAAATATGAAATATTGGATAAACCCCCACCAAGCTGGGAGGTAAGGCAAGCTCATAAGCAACCTCCCCAACATGCCTCAATATCTCAAAAGGGCCAATAAACCTCAAACTTTCTCTTTCTTCCCAAATCTCATAACGCTCTTCATAGACGAAACTCAAAGTAGAACACGCTCTCTAACCATATAGGAAACATCACGAACCTTCTGGTCCGCGTAACTCTTATGTCTGGACTGAGCTGTACGGAGTCTATCCTTTATCACCTTAACATTCTCCAAAGCATTCTGAACCAAATTTTTGCCCAATAATCTAGCCTCACCTGGCTCAAACAAAACCACTGGGGATCTACACTGCCAACCATATAGAGCCTCATACGGTGCCATCAAAATGTTGGACTGACAACTGTTGTTGTATGCAAACTCCGCCAATAGCAAGAACTGATCTCAAGACCCTCCAAACTCAATATCACACGCACATAGCATATCCTAAAAAATCTAAATAGTGCGCCCGGACTATCCATCCGTCTGAGGGTGAAATGTTATACTCAACTCCACACAAGTGCCCAACTTATGTTGAACGGTCCTTTAGAACAGTGATGTGAACTAAGTACCTCAATCTGAAATGATGGAGACTGGAATACCATGCAGACAAACAATCTACCAGATATAAATCCCCATCATACACTCGAATAGCAGTACACATTAGAAAGAAATGCGCAGACATGGTCAGCCAATCCACGATGACCCAAATGGCATCGAACTTCTTCAAGGTCCTTGGGAGACCAACTATAAAGTCCATGGTGATTCACTCCTACTTCCACTACAGAGTCTTTAACTACTGAAGCAACCTACCCTATCTCTGGCGCTCATACTTTACCTATTGACAATTGAGGCACCGAGCGACAAACCCAACTATATCTCTCTTCATCTACCTCCGCCAATAGTGCTGTCTCAAATCCTAATACATCTTCGCGTCACCTAGATGAATGGAATACCGCAAAGTATGGGCCTCCTCTAGAATCAACTCCCAAAGCCCATCAACATTGGGTACACAAATCTGACACTGCATCCTCAATACCCCATCATCACCAATAGTCACATCTCTGGCATCACTATGTTAAACCTTGTCTTTAGGGACATGCAAATGAAAGTCGTCAAAATGTCATTCCCAGATATGATCAAACAAGGAAGACTAAGAGACCACGCAAGTGTTACGACCCTAAAATTGACCCGGTCGTGATGTCGCCTATCGTGAAACTAGGCCAGCCGACACAACTCCCAAATTAACCATTTGATCAATAAAAATCATGTTTGAGCCTTTAATTAAACAATTGTTTCGTAATATAAGTCTAAATGAATAGTGCAAAAATAATATACAAGCCCGACATCGGGATGTCATTAGTCACGGGTATCTACTAAGGTATAAATACAACAAAAGTCTAAGAATGTACTAAATATAGTCTAAGGAAGACAAGAGAAAGAAAAAGCAGTGCTGCGAACATCGGGCAGCTACCTTGCCAACTCCAATGACTCTGCCCTGGAGCAGTCAACACCCATTTTTGGGTTTAGAAATACCTAAAACTGCATGCAAGATGCACGGAGTAAGGTGAGTACTCAAACTCAGTGAGTAATAAAGGTAAATTAAAGCTGAACAGTAAGAAAACACGTAAACCACGTCAAAATGCTACAACAAACACATGATATTTCCAACACAGTACAGAAATCATTTACTTTGTAAATCATGCTCGGTTTGGGTAAACCCTTTTAAAACAAGTTTTCAATAGTTCCAAATGAGTGATAAAATAGTGAGAAACATGATAGAAACATAAAATGCCCATCAGGAAAAATATGTATCATAAGCCGCCCCTCGTCCATAATATCAACAGAACAAGCCCCTCGGGTTACCTCATAATCACTCGTAATCATCCCCTCGAGCATAACATAAATCAAGAACCGGGACTCGAGAAATGACATGGAACAATATCAGCCCCTCGGTCTATATCACATAACAAATCGGGTACCCTCACTCACTGGGGTCTATAGACCCC
Source organism: Nicotiana glauca (assembly GCA_026770625.1). Taxonomy (NCBI): domain Eukaryota; kingdom Viridiplantae; phylum Streptophyta; class Magnoliopsida; order Solanales; family Solanaceae; genus Nicotiana; species Nicotiana glauca. Next base: position 28,292 of record MU722950.1, read on the forward strand.
TAGAGGGGCCCCTTACGGCCCAAGCTCAATATCAAGCCATCTCGTGGCATAATCAACAAGAACTCGGCCCCACATCAACAAGGCACCTCGTGGAACACAATCTCAGGCCCTCGACCTCATAATCATAATTAGGGTATCACTGTTGCGGCGTGTAGCTCAACCCAAAAGCATCCTCACAACACAGGCCCTCGGCCTTACTCAGTCCAAAATCTCATAAGCCATTCGGGCAACAGTAAAACATGATGTTCAGCCCAAATATCATTTTAAAATATCATTTAATGTATTAAAACAGAGTAAATATGGCTCAGTAGAATATAGCATGACTGAGTGAGTATAAAGTCAATTTAGTGAGAAAATATCAGTAAAAATCCCCTAACGCTCTAAATAGTTGGCACAAGGCCCAAATATGGCATTTAGCCCAAAACATGATGATAGCAAACAGTTTCAATCAAATATGGGATAAAACAGTCATTCGGGATGGACTAAGTCACAATCCTCAATGGTGCACGACCCCACGCTCGTCATCTAGTATGTGAATCACCTCAGTATAGCAGAACAATGTGAACTCCGAGGTTTCATACCCTTAGGACAACATTTACAATCATTACTCACCTACACCCGGTCCAAACTCTAGCCCGCGATGCCTTTGACTCTTGACTCGGCCTACGCATGCTCCAAATCTAGCCAAAAGTAGATTCATACCATCAAAATATGATAGGGGAACAAAGCCCACTAAAAAATCCAATTTATACCAAAAATCCCCAAATTAACCAAACCCGACCCCCAGTCCCACATCTCAGATTACAATAAAAATCACAAAACTAGATTACATATACTCTCATGAGTTCATACATACTAAGAACATCCAAATCAGACATCAAATGCCTATTCAAATCCCCAAAAGAATCCTCAAACTTTTCTTCCATTTTTCCCCAATTTCCACTCTAATTTCTCAAATTAAATGATGAAATTCAAGACTAAATCATGGGATTAAACCAAATATGAGTGAAGAATACTTACCCCAATAGCTCCACTAAAAATCTCCTCAAATCTCACCTTCTCCCGAGGTCTTCAATGGCTTTTATGATATTGGACTTAAACCTTCGATTTTTAAAATTTAAACTGTCTGCCCAGATTTTCCTTCATCGCAAACGCGGCATCTCCCTCGCATTCGTGAAGCACACAGCTTCAATTCGAGAACCCTCTCGCGAACGTGATGTGCAACCGACTTAACACTTCGCAAATGCGACCTCTACTATGCGAACACGTAGAACAAATCGCCTTGGGGACCAGCTATTCCTCTTCCTCTACACGAACGCGACATAAGCCTCGCGAACGCAGTGGTCATTGACCTCAGCCATTTGTGAATGCCAGACCGTCTTCGTGAACGTGAAGGCCAACTCCACATTTTCACCCCCTAACCCTTCACGAACGCGGGACATGCATCTCGAACGCGAAGGTGAAAAACCTGCAACACCAACAACAGAAATCCTACAATTTCAACCAATATGAAACGATCTATTTAACCAGCCGAAACTCACCCGAGGCCCTCGGAACCCCAACCAAACATAACAACATAAACCATAACACCATTTAAACTTGTTCCAACCTTCCAAACGCTCAAAACAATATCAAAACACCAAAATCTGATCGGATTCAAGCAAAAAACTTCCATATTCCGCTTTCGATCAAAAGATCTATCAAACCTCGCCTGAATGACCTGAAATTTTGCACACATATCATAAATGACACAACAGACCTACTTCAATGTAATGAATTCCATTCTGACCCCTATATCAAAATCGCAGCTATCAACCAGAAAACGTCAAAATTCCAATTTTGCCAATTCAAGCCTAAACCTTCCAAGAACCTCCAAAATACATTCCGATCACTCTTCTAAATCCCAAATCACCTAACGAAGATAATCAAATCATAAAAATTTCAATCTGATATCATATACTAACAAGACCAAGATTAGTCAAATCTTGGTCAAACCTTTCAAATTTTTAAGCTTAGAACTGAGAGTTGTTCTTCCAAATTCATTCTGATTGCCATAAAAACCAAAACTGATGATTTAAATAAGTCATAATATATCACACGGAGCTATCCATTCCTGAGAACTGGAAAACAAAGTGCAAAAGCTCAAAATGACCAGTCGGGTGGTTATAGCAAGCTAGAACCCGATTGAACTCCGAAAGATCCAATCTCACAAACTGACTCACTAAGGCCTAAACATCCATCGCCATGGGCCTCTCTACTACTGGTAGATAAGACAAACTCCCCAAACTCTCTATCTGGTGACTCAAAGATTCGGCCACCACATTGGCCTTGCATGAGTGATACAAAATAGTGATATCATAGTCCTTCAACAGCTCTAGCCACCTCCTATGATGCAAATTTATATCCTTCTACTTGAACAGATGCTGCAAACTCCGATGATCAATATAAATCTCACAAGGCACACCATACAAATAACGATGCTAGATTTTCAAGGCGTGAATGTTGATACCCAATTTTTTCCTAGGTAATTTTATACCCAAAAAAATTTCCAAAATAGCATATATGTGCATATATAAGCACATCCAAGAGTTTTGACATTTTTAATGATTTTTAAACCAATTTATTGCCTATTTTAATACAACAAAATCCAATAATTATTCCCAAAATTATCATTTTTGGTGAATAATTCATTTTATTCTCACATTTGCACAAAATATAATTAAGGTAATTTTTTGCATATTTTTACAAATTTATTTGGCATTTTTAAAGCTAAATTGCATATAATTGCAATTATAGCCTATTTTCTGTTTGATAGCATTTTGTAATTACAAAATTAGTTCCAGTATTTTTAAGTTAATATTTATGTAATATTTGTTTACTCAGTATTTTAAATTTATTTTTAAAACCACTATTACCATTTTTTATAAAATAAAAGGGGGAAAATTGGCTATTTAACATCTAGCCTAAATTTGATTTCAAATTCAGTCCAAATTGGCACCCCAATTTAAACCCAATTACCTGACCCAATACCAATTTAACCGACCCAACCATAACCCTTTTTAATCTTGGCCGTTGATCATTTAGATCAACGGCCACCGTCCCCCCTTTCCTTTTTTAATTTCAAACGACCCCTTACACCACCTCATTTCTCCTTAGACGCCGACTCTAACCTCTTTTTCTCTCAAACGCTCTCAAACTCTCTCGAAACCCTAATCATTTTCTGCCTTTCTCAACCCTAAACTCACCGGAATTCATGGTCGCTCAAGCCATAGACGACATATATTCACCTCATACTGCTCTCACGTGCGTGATGCCTGAAGGTTCGAGGCTAGACTTTGAGGGCCTTCACTCAGATCTTCGTTGATTCAAGGTTTCCAATCATCTCCAGCCTCGCTCCGGCGTGTCTTAGCCTCCTGATCCTGATTCCGACCTTATCGACTCCGGATTTGATTGTTTCTTCCAAGCCTTTCTCATTTCTAGGGTTCCCAAAAAACCTAGCTTATTCGAGGTTCTTTTCCATTTATCTGTTTAGATCTATGCTAGATCTATGCTATATTTAACATTTCAAGTGTTCTTCCCAAATTTCCTTTTCAAAAACTTTTGATTTCAAATTAGGGTTTCTGAGTCTGTTTGCCAATATTTTGTTCAATTCATTTGCTTATCATCTCTAGGTTTTGAAAACCTTAATTTTGGGATTTGTTTGAGAATCTGAAACTATTTGTTGTTTGTTTCATTTGTTTATCATCTTTTAAGTGTTAAAAACCCTAATTTCTTTGGAGTTTATGCGAGTTCCTGAAGTTGCTAGTGCATTGCATCTGTTTGAAATTTCCCGACTTGATTTGAAATTCCTTCATTTCATCATCCCTTTTCTTTATGTGATTCCTTTGACTCTAAGTTCTTGCTACTTGTCAGACTGGACTATGTTTTCAGAAACGTTCTCACTTGACTTTTGCATGCTTCTGATCTTTTTCTCCATTACTAAGCCAATGAAATTTGACCTACGTGACTATCATGCTATGAATGCTTGCTGTCTATTAATTATGTGCTATTACTGTACGCTGTTTCCTCTTTCTGTAGCTTGGCCTCACATGCCTATTATTGTGCACTTCATTTATATTCTGAGTCTCTTCTATGATTGATTTTCAAACTCGTGACTGATTTTCAAAACTTTTCCTTGTGAAATTCTGATTTCCTTCGTTTGTTAAGCATTAATTGATTTATGTCCTTATTTTTGCCTTACTGAATCCTTTCTCAAAATAAGTATGTTCCTGTACTTGGACTTGATAACTTAATTATTGTTTTACTACTCCTTCTATGGAAATAACCAATCTTCCTCTTAAATTGATTTCTTTCCTTATTTTTAAACCTATCACTGCCCGTTAACAAGTGACCCTTTAATTAAGGGCAATTACTAGTGTAATTGAATTTGATTAGTGATTGTTTCCATTTTTGTGGCTTATTACCTCATTTTTTACTCGTTTTCAAAAATTATAAATACATATACTTCATCTCTTTCAAAAGGAGGGGGAACACACGAACAAGTCATTACTTCTTACTCTCAAATTCACTTAGATTTTTAAGCATTCAAGTTCTCTGAACTCACAATACTAAAGGTTCTTTTGATTGTTGCTTGGCTTGAAAGTATCCTGCTTTTGTTTGCTTGCTTTTTCTGTAACTGGTATGTTATCTTTGTTTAATTTCTGCCATTCCCCTATGTGTTTATTTTTTCTGTCCATTCTTTGTTTGGCTTACTTCTTCTATAATGTAAATTTTTAATTTGGTTTGTTTCTTTGCTATGCTCCTACATGAGTCCCTATCCCCCAATCCCTTTTGTATGTTGAATTATGGTTCAGAAACATGATAACACTTGACATTGTTATTCATGTATATGGACTGGACTCCTTGAGTCCTAAACTCTTTCAATTCCCATTTCCTTTCCCCTTTATATGTATTCTGAGCTTGGGACCTTGGTCTGGATGTGTCCTAATCATTGTCCGGACCATATTCTTACCTTCAATAGGTCTGTGCTCTTATTTGTTGGCTGAACAGGCTTGGTTAGGTGTGTGCCAACCTACCTCATGGTTAGGTATGACCACCAGCCTGCCTTGGAAACCCCTAACTCCCTCTCTATTGCACTTGCACTCACTCTTAGAACTTAGATTCTGCCCCCCCTCTTGTGAGCCTTACCTTGGGACCCATGAGCTCCCTCTGAACTTGGACACTTGAGGGCTGGCTCTTCTACACTGCACTTTAATTCAGTTTCTAATTAATATCTTGGGTGTAAGCACTGCCTGGGGTTCCTAAAACTCCTTGGATCTCTGAAATACCCTAGATAAGAGAAGTCTTTGGAAATCTTGATCTTGGAAGTGGTTCAATCTCATATTATTAGACACTAAGTCTGAATTAGGTTGCTCGGATATAGTTGATAGCTTCTTATGTACTTTTAAATTCAGTCTTGTTCTACTGGTCTGTAATGATTTGTATAAATGCATGGGGATTTAATGAAAGTGGGGAGGGGGTTTACTTTTATGCACAAAGGGTAGAAAACATGCCTATAGGATTTTATTTCTAATTTGTGCAGTTTCACACGTAGAAAGCATGCCTATAGGATTTAGCTTCTAAATTATGCAATCATGCATATAGATACCATGCCTAGAGGGGTTTGCATATGTGTATATAATAACGCCATTAGGCAAACAGTTAGGTTTAATAATAAAATAGCATATATAGATATCATTTATTTATAAGGCTTCTATTAGTGTTTGAAAAGGTATCAAGAAGAAATAGCGTATAGAAAGCATGCCTATAGGGATTTCAAACCAGAGTTGTCTCACTTGTTTAAAACAGTATCGATTTCACTAAAACAAACGACTTCCTACACCCTTTCTGAACTCTTAAAACTTTTTCTCATAATCAAATCAGTGTATTCTTTCTGAAACTTACTATCTCGTTGACTCTGATAAACTTTTTTTTCAAATCTGCCTAAAGTCATTTCTTTATATTTATCTAACAAATCTCTTCTAATCAGTCTGCAACTCAGTTCTTTTGTTAAAAATTGGCAACTCCTTTTCCTAACCAATCTGCCTCCTAAAACTCATTTTAGTTGTTAAACCACTTTTGTAACAAACCAGTAACCTTTTCTGAAACCTATTTTTACTCTATAATTTTTCTTTAAAATCAGTAGTTCTATCCAACACATAGACAAAGGGATAACTAATCAACTGGATCAGTCTTAGACAACTGCATTCGAGTGAGCCTAATGCAGACTTCCTGTCTAAAAATATGTGTTGAACCAGTCCGCTTATCACTTTAATTTAATTTAAGACTAAACCAGTACGTGCAAGACATGCTAAACTCTATGGATTTATCTGATTTTAGGAGGCTTATTTGAGCCCTACTTGCTTATTTGCTTTCCCCTTTACTTGCATTATGTGTTTTGATTGACGCCTTAGTATTTTGTCCTTTGAAAACTCTCAAAAGGCCCCAAACCCCTCTCCCTTTAGGACTAGTAGTCCAAATGCCTCTGGGACTGATAGGATTGGGATGGGCACTAGCATGCAATAAGTAACGAAACATTCTGCGCTTTAATACCTTAATGGGGTGGGAAGGATAGATATGGATATTATGACCACTCGATAACACCGCGTGTATAAACGGTTACCGGGTGTTGTGTGGGGTGATTCATATTATTTATAAACATAGGACCCCTCTCCCTTTACCTGTTTATTTTTATTTCGACAACTGCTTTTCTCAAATTTCAGCTTCTTTAACTACTTTTTAACTTCAATTACTTCCAGTAATTATGTGAAATTTTCCTTCTCTTCAATCTTTTATTCTGAATTTTAAAACTACTTTATTCTCAAATTTCAGCTTCTTTAACTTCGTTTTAATTTCAAATTATTTCCAACTATTATATGAAAACCCCCTCATATTTGTAATTCTTTCTTGTTTACTTGTTGTTTGCACTTAAAGTCACAATTGTAACATGGCCGGGAACCACACTAGTGGATCTTGAGGGGTGCCTAACACCTTCCCTTCGAGATAATTTCTAGCCCTTACCCGAACTCTGATTTTCCAACTAAAATAACTCTTAGTGTCCTAATGCACTTAATCCTTAGGTGGCGACTCTTCAAACTCAAAATAAAAAACCCAATTCTCGCAAGGGAATAGAGTTGTCCTCCCGAATGTCGTATACCCGATTTCGAACCCGGTTCTGGAAAAAAAAGGGGGTGTCGACAGTATGGCGACTCTACTGGGGATTCTTTAGGCCTTTACCATTTCATGTTATATATGATTTTATTCCTTTCTTTTATTGCTTTGTTTAATTCCTTTATTTGAAACTACTTGTATTTTGTTTCTTTTTCTTTAACGCGTTTATTTACTGATTTCCATCAATACCGTTGTAATTTTAAGCAATTATTGTAAACATTTATTTTATGAACGTGGAAATACATGTCAATTTGTTTCACTCTTGTAAACTTCATCTTTAACATCATATTCCACTCGTGCCAAACAAAAACCATAGCAACGCTTGTAATGAGTGGTTGCGCCCTTCTGATATTATCACCCATTAAATTTGGCAAAGGCATATTTGCGGTAAAACCAGTCGACGGTTCTGTGCCTTTCCCTCTTGAGTTGTCCGCTCAAGGGTACCTGTCTAATACCCCAATAGAAACATTGCTCCGTTTAAGTTGTACATGCATTATGGTCAAACCTAGCCGAGTCAGTTATGTTGTCCACATAATGACTCATTAGGATAGCCTTGTCCAAAGTCCACTGGGTTTCCTTGAATCCCAAACGGACACCTCCATGTTCTGTGCATTTATTTGGAGAACTAAATGGTTGCTATGCTAATTATTGGTTTAAGTAGTCGAGTCTGGTGGGGTAAGGGCCTAACACTTTGTTTTGCAGGAAATGAGGCACGAAGTCCCCAGATTTGGCATGGTAACCAACATTTATCCAAGGTTGCTAAATTGGTGGAAAGACCTCCACTCCAGTGACCAGATGCTCGTCCGCAAATACTTATGGAATTTGCCTTCCCTTTTAGAAATCCAGCTTGATAATAGAGTCATAGAGGCTGCGACACTGTTCTGGGATAGTGACAGGTTTGTGTTCCGCTTCAAGGATCTTGAAATGACTCCTTTGCTCGAAGAAGGGAATGCAGGCAGACATTTGGCCCGAGCGTATTTGCCACTAGGACTACGCGAGCTGGTGAAGCTATCCAAAGGAGACAAAGATGCCGAATCTGGGGAAGGTCCTTCTAGGACCAAGTAGTTAGGAGTCTTTTTATTAATGTAATAAGGCCAGTGGCCACTAGTGATATTTTTACCTTCTGTTATTTAGCGTCCTTTTGGATTCGTCCTATTTTTTATCAATAAAATGAGGCATTTAGCATTATCAGTTCTCCAAAACTATTTGTCGCTAGGCCTATCGCGTGCACAATGGGGCATCCAAATTAGGACGCGATTTATATTCTAGGACAATGTGTTTAAATACTGAAACATTTTTCTCATAACCCGCACTAACTTATTACCTTTTGTTTTTCTTTTGTTTTTATTACCCTCCGCAAAGGTTAGTTCGTACATTCTGGAACCATCATCATACTCCACAAAATCCAAGGGCCCTCCTCCACCTCCTCCTCCGAGTCCTTTCCGGAACAAGAACAAAGGTAGAATGGGAGATTCAAGCACCAGACAGGAAATTCAAAGAACTGAGATTTCTCAGGGTACCCCGGTCGCTAAGGAAACTGCTGCCCAACTTGAGCAGAAATTATTGAAGTTCCGAGAAGAACTGGATCAAGTTCGGAACTTGGCATACTTATCATTGTCTCTCACTGCTCCTGATGTCAACACCCAAAATCCCGCACCTCCACAGAACACCCTTACAGCCACAGATACAACCCTCTCATACTCAACACTGCAACACATGCCACACTCCAAACAACACTCCACTACTCATTCCCGAACCACTGAACACCACAAACGACCACTTCCACAACACTCCTATCTACGTGGATAATGTACCCACTATACTCAACCAATCTCAAATGCACCTGAGTCTGATAACAAAGACTCTCTTATCAGGAATTTGGCAGCAGAACTCAAGAAATTGACCAGCCGAGTTTTGGGTGTGGAAGGAAACAAAGGTATCGAGGGGCTGAGTTATGAGGACCTCTGCATTCAACCAGATGTTGAACTTCCGGAAGGGTACAAACCTCCCAAGTTCGAAATGTTCGATGGAATGGGAGATCCCAAAGTCCACCTGAGGACATATTGCAATAAGCTGGTCAGAGTCGGAAGAGATGAGAATATACGTATGAAGTTATTCATAAGAAGTCTGAAAGGGGATACTTTATCCTGGTACATAGGCCAGGACCCCAAGAAATGGACAAGATGGGTAGTTGTGACATCAGATTTCATAGATAGGTTCCGATTCAATACAGAGAATGCACTGAATGTATTCTACATCCAGAATTTGAAGAAGAAACCTACCGAAACATTCTGCGAGTATGCTACTCATTGGAGATCAGAGGCTACAAAGGTCAGGTCGGCCTTAGAAGAAGAACAGATAAATAGATTATTCGTCTGGGCTCAGGATCCACAATATTATGAGAGGTTGATACTGATCCAGGGTTAGAAATTCTCTGATATCATCAAACTGGGAGAAAGAATTGAGGAAGGCATTAAGAATAGTATGGTTACTAATCTTGAAGCATTGTAGGCCACCAACAAGGCCTTACAGTCTGGTGGCACGTCCAAGAAGAAGGATGTAAGTGCCGTGATGGTCACATATAGAGCCAAATCACCACTAAAATAACACACTTACCCGTCACCTCCACTTACATATCAGCCTATCCCAAATCACCAAGCACCCGCACCCTCTTATCAAAATCCACCTCCCGTTTACCAATCATCTCCACCTCTCACATATCAACCCACCTCACCCAGATACTCTCAACCTGAACCTGTCTACCAAGTTTATAATGCTCAACCCTCTCACTACCAATCACCTCTCACCCGCCAAAATTTCCCTAGACCTAGGCCAAATTTTTACCGCAGACCTCCCAGACAATACACAGCCATCGCCGAACCGATTGACCAGCTGTACGAGAGACTTAAAGTTGCTGATTACGTTGCCTCTATCCCAGGCATAACTCCAAAAAATCCTTCCCAGTGGGTCAACCATAATAAGACCTATGTGTACCACTCCGGCATGAAGGGATATACCATTGACGAGTGTCGATCATTAAAGGACAAGATTCAAACCCTGATTGATAATAAGGTCATCGTAGCAAAAAAGCCTTCTCCTAATGTTCGCAACAACCCTCTGCTTGACCACAAAGGTGGAAACATTCACATGACCGAGATCGAAGATGGTTGGGACCCCAAAGGGTTGATAGGGTTAATCGCTGAAGGTGATGAACCAAAGAAACTAGCGGTCACACTTAAACCCAATTGTTGTGTAGAATCAGCTCTCCAGGGATGATGAAGTAAATATGTCTATATCTCTCGAATTTTAAGCGCCTCCTTCTGCGTAGGCGCCCAGACCAATTGAGGTTGAGTTTGGAAAAGCACCTGCACCCTTGAAGTTGATGTGTTACCACCAAGGGTACCTATTCCTGTAGCAATGTCAAACATAACACCATTCCACTCAAATTCCATACCATGGGATTACACGGCTGAAGCTAGGAGAAAAGGGAAGACCAAGATAGGGGAAACAATTGTTGCGCAGGGCATGACCAGAACAGGGAGGGTTTACACCCCAGAACACTTAGCTGAGTCCAATAAGCAAGCCTCTAGACGGCCTATTGAAACTGGGCTTGATGATCTTTGGAGGAAAATACAAGCTAAGGAATACTCGGTCGGTGAGCAATTGAACAAAACACCAGCATAGATCTCCATCCTAGTTCTTCTGCAGAGCTCTGACGCACACAAAAATTCCTTGATAAAGATACTGAGCGAAGCTTATGTGCCCAGCAACATAACTGGAGGCGAAATGGCAAATATGGTAGGGCAAGTACTGGAAATCCACAAAATCACCTTCCACGAAGATGAGCTACCGCCGGAAGGACTGAGCCACAACAAGACATTGCACATCATCGTGCAATGCGAGGATTATTTCATCACTAGAGTCTTAGTCGATGGAGGATCTAGCCTCAACATCTGTCCGCTGATAACTCTCAGAACTTAGGAAAGAGCCTGCACGAGATCAAAGATGGGGCCATCAATGTCAAAGCCTTCGATGGGTCCCAAAATTCTACTATTGGAGAAATCAACCTATGCTTACAAATGGGACCAACATGGTTCGACGTTGACTTCCAAGTGATAGATGTCCCGGCATCCTACAACATGCTGTTGGGACGACCATGAATCCACGCCATTAGAGTCGTAGCATCGACATTGCATCAGGCGGTGAAGTTCGAATGGAATCACCAAGAGGTGATTATTCATGGCAATGGTAGAAACCCCATATATAGTTGCTAGACCATCCCAATGATTGGAGGTAGAAGGAGAACAGGTGGAGAAACATACCACCACATCGAAAGGGTCAACGCTGTAGACAACGATAAATGGTGGGATAACAAGATTGAAAGTATCTTGAATTGGTGTGGGTATAAACCTGGAAAGGGACTCGACAAAAACATATAGGGGATCACTAAGCCTATCAAACTAAAGAAGCATGGCACTACTTTCGGGTTAGGTTACGGTTATACTTGGAAAGAATTCCAGAACTGGTTGCCACCATGGCGCGGCCCTTACTATCCACTGGAGAATCTGATACCCCACCTGGAGTAGACTTTCCAACCAGCAGACACTATATATGGGTTAGAAGAGGATGAAGCATTAGCGGCCATAAAGAATCTGTTTTTGGAGGATGATGATATGGGCTGCTGTGTTCTTTTCGAGGAAGTAGGGGAGGAAGGCCCTTCCATACAAGCTGTGAACAGATGAGAATGCCTTAGCAATTGGTCAATTAGAACCACCAGGGCCCGGAAAGCTTCAGGGTAGCAAGGCTAAACAAACGCACCATGCATCTCATTTTATTTTTTTACTAGCTGATTTTCTTTCCGCATTGTCTTTAATTTTGAAAAGAGCTCCAATGTTCCAAACAATTATGAATTTAATCAAAGCATTTCAGTTTATCATATATCTTGCTCTTATTATTTTCTCTGTCATTTACTCTATTTTCACAGCATTATTATTTCTTACTTTGACGATGAACCAACGATTGTGACTTGCAATGAAACAACGCAACAAACGGATATAGACTCAGAAGAGGATGACTTACCAAAAGAGGTCATCAGAGAAGTTGAAAAGTTTTAGAATAGTCCTCAGTCTAACTTGGACGAAACTGAGGGCGTTAATTTGGGAGATACAGAAAATGTCAAAGAAACGCGCATCAGTGTTCACCTGTCACCATCAGAAAAGGAAAAATACACAGAGTTTTTAAAGGAATATAAGGACATATTTTCCTGGTCGTATGATGACATGACTGGTCTAAGTACGCCCATTGTAGCTCACAAACTGCCAACAGTTCCAACCTGTCCGCCGGTAAAGCAGAAGCTCAAGAAATTGAAGCCCGACATGAGTTTGAAAATCAAAGAAGAAGTTACCAAGCAAGTCAGAGCCAAGGTTCTCAGGGTAGTAGAGTATCCGACATGGTTAGCCAACATCGTGCCAGTACCAAATAAGGATGGGAAAGTTAGAGTTTGTGTCGACTACCGGGATCTTAACCGAGCCAGTCCCAAAGACGACTTCCCCTTATCGAACATACACATTCTTATCGACAACTGTGCCAAGCATGAGTTGCAATCTTTTGTTGATTGTTTTACCGGGTATCATCATATATGGATGGATGAGGAAGATGCAGAGAAAATGGCTTTCATCACGCCGTGGGGAATGTATTGTTACAAAATGATGTTGTTTGGGTTGAAGAATGTTGGCGCCACCTATATGAGAGCTATGACTACCATATTTCACGATATGATACACAAGGAGATTGAGGTATATGTGGATGACATCATCATCAAATCCAAGAAGACCACTGATCATATGGAAGATCTGAGAAAGTTCTTCAATAAACTGAGGAGGTACAATCTAAAACTGAATCCCGCCAAGTGTGCATTCGGGGTTCCTGCTGGAAAATTACTGGGTTTCATCGTGACTCATTGAGGAATAGAATTGGACCCATCAAAGGTCAAAGCCATTCAATAATTGTCACCGCCAAAGAACAAGAAGGATGTTATGAGTTTCCTGGGGAGGCTCAACTATATCAGTCGATTCATAGCTCAGTCCACGGTTATTTGTGAACCCATCTTTAAAATGTTGAAGAAAGGCGTTGCTACTAGATGGATTGATGATTGTCAGAAAGCTCTTGACAGAATCAAGGAATAGCTGTCAACGCCGCCAGTCTTGGTTTTACCCGAGACAGGAAGTCCTCTATTTCTTTACCTTGCGGTATTGGATGGAGCATTCGGTTGTGTTTTGGGACAACATGATGAAACAGGAAGAAAAGAGCAAGCCATATACTATCTCAGTAAGAAGTTCACCCCGTACGAGGCCCGATATTCTCTATTAGAGTGCACCTGTTGTACTCTAACTTGGGTATCTCAGTAAGAAGTTCACCCCTGTAGAGTGCCCGATATTAGAATACACTACTTATCTCATATCAAGAATGGACCCGCTGAAGTATCTCTTCCAGAAGCCCATGCCTACCGACAAGATCGCCAAGTGGAAAATCCTATTAAGTGAATTTGACATTGTTTACGTGACTCAGAAAGCAATAAAAGGTCAAGCCATAGCAGATCACCTTGCCGAGATTCCTGTTGGCAGAGAATACGAACCTCAGAAAACGTATTTTCCTAATGAAGAGGTATCCTTCGTAGGAGAAGATATTGCAAAACCTTATGGTGGTTGGAGGTTGTTTTTCGATGGAGCCGCAAATTTCAAAGGAGTTGGAATAGGAGCAGTCCTAGTATCAGAAACTGGCCAGCATTACCCGGCATCTACCAAGCTTAGGTTTCCTTGCACAAACAATATGGCCGAATATGAAGCATGCATCATGGGGCTCAAGATGGCCATTGACATGAACATTCAAGAATTGCTAGTGATCCGGGATTCAGACTTGCTCATATATCAAGTTCGAGAAGAGTGGGCAACCAAGAACTCTAAGATACTCCCCTACTTACATCACATACAGGAGTTGAGGAAGAGGTTCACAAAGACAGAATTTCAGCACGTCCCCAGGGTCCAGAACGTGTTCGCTGATGTATTAGCTACTTTATCATCCATGATCCAGCATCCAGACACGAATTTGATTGATCCCATCCCAGTAAAAATTTATGATCAGCCAGCTTATTGTGCTCATGTTGAGGAAGAAGTAGACGGAAAACCATGGTTCCATGACATCAAGGAGTACTTGACAATAGGAAAATATCCAGAACTTGCCAACGCCACTCAGAAGCGCACACTTCGGAGGTTATCCAACAACTTCTTTCATAGTGGAGGAATCCTGTACAGGAGGACTCCCGATTTGGGTTTAGAAAGGTGTGTCGAAGCAAAAAAAGCATCTAGACTATTGGACGAAGTGCATACAGGGACCTGCAGACCGCACATGAATGGTTTTGTCTTAGCAAAGAAGATACTCCGAGCAGGGTATTTTTGGATAACTATGGAAACAGACTGTATCCAATATGTTCTCAAGTGCCATCACTGTCAGATACATGTAGACATGATAAAAGTGCCTCCAAACGAGCTTACTATAACAAGCTCACTGTGGCCATTCGCCGCTTGGGGAATGGATTTTATTGGACCTATCGAGCCTACCACATCAAACGGGTACAAGTTTATCCTGGTAGCAATTAAGTATTTCACCAAATGGGTTAAAGCAGCGTCAAACAGGGTAGTGACTAAGAAAGTTGTGGCAGATTTCATCCGTGACCGTATTATTTGCCGATTCGGAATTTCGGAATCAATCATCACCGATAATGGTTCAAATCTCAACAGCGACTTGATGAAAGCAATGTGTGAGACATTCAAGATCAAACACAAGAACTCTACAACCTACAGGCCTCAGAGGAATGGAGCTGTAGAGGCAGCTAACAAGAATATCAAAAAGATACTAAGGAAGATGATCTAAAGTCACAAATAATGGCATGAGAAATTATCATTCGCCTTACTGGGATACCGCACCACAGTACGCACATCGACCGGAGCAACTCCCTACACGATGGTTTATGGTACAGAGGCTGTCATCCCCGTCGAGATAGAAATTGCCTCCTTGAGGATCATACAAGAAGCAGAGTTGGATGATATGGAATGGGTAAAAGGTCGCTACGAGCAGTTAGCCCTCATAGATGGGAAAAGGATGAATGCAGATTGCCATGGTCAGTTGTATCAGAACAGAATGTCCAGAGCATTTAACAAAAGAGTTAAGCTAAGAAAGTTTACACCGGGGCAGCTGGTGTTGAAGAAAATATTCCCACATCAAGGTGAAGCCAAGGGGAAATTTTCTCCCAACTGGCAAGGTCCGTATATGGTTCACCAGGTTTTAAATGGAGGAGCCCTTATTCTTGTGGAGATGGACAGAGAAGTCTGGCCAAAGCCAATCAATTCAGATGCAGTGAAACGATATTAAATGTAACCACTATGATTTCTTTATGATGTAATTTGAACTACGCTTGACCCGATTCCCGTTTAAGAGGGGAAACATAGGCAGCCCTATGGGTTCGGTCACAATTTAATAAAAATTTCATTTCCCCCTGCTATTGGAATTGGGGCAGAATTTTGAGGAGGACCCTCAAAATTTCGAAGTTAGTTTTCAGCCATTCATCGCCAGGAATTCCACCTCAGTAAACTGGGGCAGAATTTTTAGGAGGACCTAAAAATTCCGAAGTTGATTTTTCAACCGTTCGGCGCAGCCGTCAGAAATGCCAGCCCAGTAAACTGGGGGAGAATTTTGAGGAGGACCCTCAAAATTTCGAAGCGAAAGAGGTTGCAATGTCTTGAACCGCGTCGCAGTTGTTGGTTCATCTAAAGAAAGCTATTTTTGTCGTTTGTTTATGGTACAGAGGTTGTCATCCCCGTCGAGGTAGAAATTACCTCCTTGAGGATCATACAAGAAGAAGAGTTGGATAACACAGAATGGGTAAAAGGTCGCTACGAGCAGTTAGCCCTCATAGATGGGAAAAGGATGAATGCAGTTTTCCACGGTCAGTTGTATCATAATAGAATGTCTAGAGCCTTCGACAAAAGAGTTAAGCTAAGGAAGTTTACACCGGGGCAGCTGGTGTTGAAGAAAATATTCTCACATGAAGATGAAGCCAAGGGAAAATTCTCTCCCAACTGGCAAGGCCCGTACATGGTTCACCGGGTTCTAACAGGAGGAGCCCTCATACTTGCAAAGATGGATGGAGAAGTCTGGCCGAAGCTAATCAATTCAGACACAGTAAAACGATATTATGTGTAACCACTTATGATTCCCTTTATGATGTAATTTGAACTACGCCTGACCTGATTCCTATTTAAGAGGGGATACGTAGGCAACCCTATGGGTTCAGTCACAATTTAATAAAAATTTCATTTCCCCCTTGCTATTGGAACTGGGGCAAAATTTTGAGGAGGACCCTCAAAATTCCGCAGTTAGTTTTCAGCCATTCATCATCAGGAATGCCACCTCAGTAAATTGGGGCAAAATTTTGAGGAGGACCCTCCAAATTCTGAAGTTGATTTTTCAACCGTTCAGCGCAGCCATCAGAAGTGTCAGCCCATCAAATTGGGGCAGAGTTTTGAGGAGGACCCTTAAATTCCGGAGCGAGAAAGGTTGCAATGTCTTGAACCGCGTCGCAGTCGTTGGTTAATCTAAGAAAACCATTTTCTAATTACGTTATATTTACTAAATCATGCATAACTATTGTTCGAATTTCTGTTGTTTAGCGTCGCTACCTAAATGATACACAACGCCAGAAGCTAGGGGAAAACAAACTAACCTTTCCCCCTTACGGAACTCACAATTTTTCTTTGGATGCAGGCACTCGACTTACAATATCAGTAAGTATATTTATGTACGCATACTTCCCCAAGAATGCAACTTCTCAGAATAATCACTTATTTGTAATCGCTATTCGTACACAACCTCCACAGCAGTCACGATATCGTAATCAGCTATCAGTTAAGAGATCTCACTACTATCCCTCCTATTACATTCTTGCATTGCATAAGGCTACCATTTTGCCTTTCGAGACTAAGCACTGTCTCTATCTGCATTATCTGCATAAGTCTACCTTTCTGCCTTTCGAGACTAAGCACTGTCTCCATCTGCATTATCTGCATAAGGCTACCTTTCTGCCTTTCGAGACTAAGCACTGTCTCCATCCTGCATTTTCTCGCATTGAACAAGGCTACCTTTCTGCCTTTCGAGACTAAGCATTGTCTCTATCCCGCATTTTATTGCATTGCATAAGGCTACCTTTCTGCCTTTCAAGAATAAGCATTGTTTCCATCCTTCATTTTCTTGCATTGCATAGGGCTACCTTTCTTCCTTCCAAGGTTAAGCTCTACCTCCATCTGCATGGTTGAAATATCGCCACCTCTATTTGCATCAGCTGAAATACCACCAGCTTCATCTAAATCTTGCATGGCTGAAACATCGCCAATTTTTGTTTAAATCCTTATTGGCTGAAATATCACTATTTATAATTATCCTTCCTTACCAGCTGAAACATCGCCGCTTTATTTAAATTTCTTTCGGCTGAAATATCGCCATTTACACATTTTTAGGTCAACTGAAACATCGCTAATTTTTGCTTAAGTCCCTCATACCGGCTAAAAATTGCCATTTATACTTATCCTTCTTATCAGCTAAAATATCGCCAACTTTATTTAATTCTCGGTATCGGCTGAAATATCGCCATTTACGTTTTTTCTACATCAACTAAAACATTGCTGCTTTATTTAAATTTCTGTCGGCTGAAATATCGCCATTTATACATTTTTTTACATCGGCTGAAACATCGCCAGCTTTATTTAAATTCATGTTGGATGAAATAGCGCCATCTATATTTATCCTTCACATTGGCTAAAATACCGCCAAATATTGCATTTCATCGGCCGAAATACCGCCAAATCTTGTATTTCATGGGCTGAAACACCGCCAAACCATCCGAAGTCGTCATCATTCAGAGTCATCATCTTCATAGCCCGAGAACACCATGCCATGGCCCGAGGACCCCACTTTATATCTTGCACTTCATTATTCAAAGGCATCATGGTTTGGAGGCACCATTATCATAGCCCGAGAACATAATTTCATAGCTTGTGAACCCTTATTTTGCACTGCATGGCCCAGGACATCATGGTCTGAGGACGTCATCCTAACCGTCCGAAGATAGCATTCATGGTCCAACGGGAACTTGCATCACGTTAAGTTTATGCACAATATACGCTCGTATTGCTCACTTGCAGGTACACCGCCTAGCAACGGCCGTCTCAGCAAAAGTGATCCCGCTCCAGTTCCCACAACCAATCAAACTTCAAATACCTCTTGCCACCTAAAGCATTATGTCTGTCTCTTTCGAATCTCCATTTGCATGTTCCTTCAATGGTTCCTGAACTACATATAGCTTGATTCCTGTAAAACCAGGGATATGTAGGTGGCTCAGAAACCAGAGCTCGGTCAAATTACTTTCAAATCGTCGTTTTCGGTCAAAATTGGCCATCATATCTTTACCCGACAACTCTTTCATCCTTCCCAGGTAAAGAGGGGCAGTTGTTGATACCCAATTTTTCTCTAGGTAATTTTATACCCAAAATACTTCCAAAATAGCATATATGTGTATATATAAGCACACCCAAGTGTTTTGGCATTTTTAATGATTTTTAAACCAATTTATTGTCTATATTAATACAATAAAATCTAATAATTATTTCCAAAATTATCATTTTTGGTGAATAATTCATTTTATTCTCACATTTGCACCAAAATATAATTAAGGTAATTTTTGTATATTTTTAAAAATTTATTTGGCATTTTTAAAAGCTAAATTTCATATAATTACAATTATAGCCTTTTTTGTGATTAATAGCATTTTATAATTACAAAATTAGTTCCCGTATTTTTAAGTTAATATTTGTGTAATATTTATTTACTCAGTATTTTTAATTTATTTTTTTAACCATTATTACCTTTTTATAAAATAAAAGGGGGAAATTGACTATTTAAAATCTAGCCTCAATTTCATTTCAATTACAGCCCAATTTGCATCCCAATTCAACCCAATCCCAACCCCCAATCAATTTAAACCCGATTACCTAATCCAATTGCCCAAACCCACCCGTTTTCTTTTTAAAATCTGAGTCGTTGATCATTTTTTATCAACGGCCCAAATATCTTCTTTTCTTTTTAATTTCAAACGACCCCTAAACCCTACCCCATTCTTTCAGAAGCGTCGCCTCTAACTCCTCTCTTCTCTCAAATGCTCTCGAGCTCTCTCGAAACCCTAATAGCTCTTTGCCACCTCCAACCCTAAATCCACCGGAATCCATGGTTGTTCTAACCATGGACGACCTATTCTCACCCCCTACTGGTCTCACGTTCTTGATACCTGAAGGTTTGAGGCTAGACTTCAAGGATCTTCGCCCAGACCTTCGTCGACTCTAGGTTCTCATCCATATCCGCTCTTGCTCCGGCATGTCTTAGCCTCCTAAGCCTGGTTCTGACCTTTTCAACTCCAGATTTGATCTTGTTTCTTCCAAGCCTTTCTTGTTTCTAGGATTCTCAGAAACCCTAGACTATTCGAGGTTCTTTTTCGTTTATTTGTTTGGATCTGTGCTCGATCTGTGCTATATGTGATGTTTTAAATATTTTCCCCAATTTTCCTTTATAAAATCTTTTGATTTCAAACTAGGGTTTCTGAGTCTGTTTGTTAAATATTTTGTTCAATTCATTTGTTTATCATCTCTAAGTTTGATTGGTGTTGAAAAACTAATTTTTGGAGTTTTGGTTTGAGTTTCTGAGTCTATCTGTTTGATTTACTTTGTTTGCATCTAATTAGTGTTGAAAACCATAAATTTTTGGGTTTATTTGAGATTCTGAGACTGTTTATTTGTTTCACTTGTTTATCGCCTCTAAACTCTACTAATTTCGAAAACCCTAGTTCCTTTGGGTCTATTCGAGTTCCTGAGTTTGTTTGTGCAACTCGTCTATTTGAAATTGCTCAATCTGCTTCCTTTAAACTTCAGCATCTCTTTTCTTTATGTGATTCAGCTTTGTTCTGAGTTCTCGCTATATGTCAAACTAGACTATGATTTCAGAAAGGTTTTTACCTAACTATTGCACGCTTCTGATCTTTTCTCTATTACTAAGCCAATGTAATTTGACCTATGTGACTATCATGCTATTACTGTATGCTACCTCTTCTTGCATAGCTTGGCCTCACATGTCTATTACTTGTGCACCACATTTATATACTGAGTCCCTTATGTGATTGATTTTCAAACTCGTAATTGATTTTCAAAACTTTTCCTTGTGCAGTTCTGATTTTTTTTACTCGCCCGTTAAGGGTTAATTGATTCTCCCTCTTTGTTTGGCTTTACCAGATCCTTTCCAAAAATAAGTACACTCATGTATTTAGACTTAATTCCTTAATATATGGTTTTACTGCTCCTTTTATGGCAACAATCATTCTGCTTACAAATTGATTTTCTTTCCTTATATTAATCTTGTTAGTGTCCGTTGAGCATTAATCCCTTGATTAAAGGGAAAACCTGTGTTAATTGATTTTGACTGTGATTATTTCCAAGTTTGTATTGAAATCGAATTTGTTACCTTGTTTTCTACTCGTTTTCAAAACTATAAATACATGTACTTCTTCTTTCAAAGAGGTTCGAACGCGAACAAGTCATTACTAAAAACAAACGACTTTTCTTTCTGAACTTACTTGCATTAACTCTGGTAAACTTTTTTTTTAAATCAGCCTAATAGTTATTCCTTTGTGCTTATCTGACAAATTTCTTCTAGTCAGTCTACAACTCAGTTCTTTTGTTTAAAAATTGGCAATTCTTTTTCTACCAGTCTGCATTATGAAACTCGTTATAGTTGTTAAACCACGTTTATAACAATCCTGTACCCCTTTTTTTGAAACCTATTTCTTACTCTGTAATTTTCTTTTAAAATCAGCTTGTGTTTTAAAATCAGTAGTCCCATCCAACACATAGACAAAAAGGATTAACTAATCAACGGGATCAGTCTTAAACAACTGCATTCGAGTAAGCCAAATGCAGACTTCCTGTCTAAAAATATGTGTTGAACCAGTCCGCTTATCGCTTTAATTTAATTTAAGACTAAACCAGTACGTGCAAGACATGCTAAACTCTATGGCTTTATCTGATTTTAGGAGGCTTATTTGAGCCCTACTTGCTTATTTGCTTTCCCCTTTACTTGCATTATGTGTTTTGATTGACGCCCTAGTATTTTGTCCTTTGAAAACTCTTAAAAGGCCTCAAACCCCTCTCCCTTTAGGACTAGTAGTCCAAATGCCTCTGGAACTGATAGGATTGGGACGGGTACTAGCATGCAATAAGTAACAAGACATTCCGCACTTTAATACCTTAATGGGGTGGGAATGGTAGATATGGATATGATGACCACGCAATAACACCACGCGTATAAACGGTTACCGGGTGTTGTGTGGGGTGATTCATATTGTTTTTAAACGTAGGACCCCTCTCCCTTTACCTGTTTATTTTTATTTTGAAAACTGCTTTTTCTCAAACTTCAGCTTCTTTAACTACTACTCCCAGCAATTATGTAAAAGTTCTCCCTCTCTTCACTCGTTTATTCTGAATTTTAAAACTACTTTCTTTGCAAAATTTCAGCTTCTTTTACTTCGTTTTAGTTTCAAATTATTTTCAACTATTATATGAAAACCCCCTCGTATTTGTAATTCTTGCTTGTTTACTTATGTTTGCTTGCTTAAAGTCACAATTGTAACAGGACGGGAACCACACTAGTGGATCTTGAGGGGTACCTAACATCTTCCCCTCAAGACAATTTCTAGCCCTTACCCGAACTCTGGTTCTTCATCTCAATTCTTTCTTAAAAGTGTCCTAATGCACTATAATCATTAGGTGGCGAATCTTCAATTCCTAAAACCCAATTCCCTAACGGGAATAGAGTTGTCTTCCCGAATGTCGTAAACCCAATTTCGCCTTAGAAAAAAGGGGCATCAACATTGGTATCATCAATATATGCCAGGGATCTCTTGGTATCCTCAATATATGTTCCATGGATCTCTTCGTATCCCGAGGATCTCTTCGTATCCTCAAGATATATGCAAGGGATCTCTTGGTATCCCGCACTTTAGCTCAAATCATAAATATGTACAGGGGATCTCCCGGGATGTTGCCCGTAGTCCCAAAGTAAAACACATAGCAATAGATTAAAGAATACTCAATTAAACTCAACTTCACACCAAGGTAAAACAGGAAAATTCTAGCCTAGCAAGCTTCACGTAATGCAAATAAGGCAGTTAAAGAAAATAGAGCAATTACGTCAATCAGACATGCACCTCTAAGCTAATAGCGAGCATAAAATTCCAAGTAGTGTAGGCAGGCAAGGAAAAAACACAATTTAAGCTATTTTAGTAAAAATAGGATTTTCAGCAATTAGCACAAGTATGCACTCGTCACCTCACGTACAAGGAATTTCAATTATCACAATACTAATACTAAGGGGAAAGTCCCCCGCACAAGGTTAGACAAGCCACTTACCTCGAACCAGCTCAAATCAATCTGAAACCACGCTCTTGCCACGAGTACTCGGCTCCAAATGGCCCAAATCTATTTAATTAAATTTCATAATGTAAATAACACTTCAAGCAATTGATTCAACAATGAAATTCTAAGCTAATACGTAAAATAATCAAAACGCCTCTCGGGCCCACATCTCGGAATTGGGTGAAATCAATCCTCACACTCTCACGAGAGAAGTTTCAAAATCGGACCTCAAATGGTCCCTCAAATCATCAGTCAAATGCCTCTGATTAGTCAAGTCATAACCCCCAAATTACCACTGATGTTCCTTAAGTTTTCACGTTTATAGTGATAAAAATCACCCCAATAATGAGTTCAGGGACCAATGACCTTACCCTAATGAATACCTCTGAAAATCTCGCTTGAAAGTGCTCCCCAAGGTTTCTTCCCGTTTGAAAAGAGGTGAAAATAGCTCAAATTCGCGAAGGCAAGAATTTATATGTTTCTACCCAGCTAATCTGTTTCTGCAGTCATGGGACGGCACCTGCGGTCCCGCTTTTGCAGACCAACGGTCGCATCTACGACAAATCACTAACTCAGCCTTCTCCGCACCTGCGATTCCCCATTCGCAGATGCGGTACCGCTTCTGTGGAAAAAAAATTTCGCATCTGCGGATCCTGTTGTTCCTCCCCAATTCTGTTTCCATGATGACAATGCCGCTTCTGCGGCTACGCACCTGCGGGACCCAACCGCAGGTGCAGTTATGACAGAAAACCAGTAGCCGAAGCTGCTGAAAAAACTCTAACTCTTCCGACAACCTTCTGAAACCATCCCGAGGCCCTCGGGATCTCAACCAAAAACACAATCAAGTCTAATACCACTGTCAAAACTTATATCAATCCTTAAAAAACTTAAAAAATTATCGAAACGACGAATCAACCACGAATTCAAGCCTAAGAACTAAAAACTTTAAAAATACGCTTTCGATCAAAAAATCTATCAAACCTCGTCCGAATGACCTTAAATTTTGCACACACGTCACATTCAACACTAGGGAGCTAAGCCAATTTCTAGAATTCCATTCTGACCTTCGGATCAAAATCTATCTATCGGACCGGAAACTTTAAAAATTTGACTTTCGGCATTTCAAGACTAAATTAGCTATAGACCTCCAAAACATAATCCGATCACGCCCCTAAGACCTAAATCACTCAACAGAGCTAACAAAACCATCGAAATTCCATTCTGAGGCCGTCTTCACACTTTTTCGACTTCGGTAAAATTTCCAACACTTTAGCTCTCATTTAGGGGCTAAGTGTCCCAAAACACTCTGAAACACAAAAATGAACATCCCGGCAATTCAAAATAGCAAAAATGAATATGGGAAAGCAGTTAATAGGGGATTAGGGTGGAAATTCTTAAGATGACCGGCCGGGTTGTCACATCATCCTACACTTAAACATTCGTTCGTCCTCGAACGAGCAAACAAAAATACTTGAAATAGTGAAAGGATGAGGGTAACGGCTGCTCATATCCTGCTCGGTCTCCCAGGTAGCCACCTCGACTGGCTAACCCCGCCACTAAAACTTTACTGATGCAATGTTCTTTGACCTCAACTTTCAAACATGCCTCTCCAATATTGCCACTGGCTCCTCAACATAAGAATGATCATTATCCAACTCGACTGAACTGAAATCCAACACGTGCAACAAATCGTCGTATTACCTCCGGAGCATCAAAACATGAAATACCGGATGAACTCCTACCAAACTAGGAGGTAAGGCAAGCTCATAAGCAACCTTTCCAACACGCCTCAATATCTTAAAAGGACTAATAAACATCGGGCTCAACTTCCCTTTCTTCCCAAATGTCATAACGCCCTTTATAGGCGAAACCCGAAGCAGAACCCGCTCTCCAACAATATAGGAAATATCACAAATCTTACCGTCCACGTAACTCTTCTGTCTGGACTGGGCCTACAGAGTCTATCCTGAGTCACCCTAACCTTCTCCAAATCATCCTGAACCAAGTCTGTGCCTAGTAATCTAGCCTCACCCAGCTCAAACCACCGAAGATCTACATCGCCTACCATATAAAGCCTCATACAGTGCTATTTTAATGCTGGACCGATAACTGTTGATTTATGAAAACTCTACCAATGGCAAGAACTGATCCCACTACACTCCAAACTCAATCACACACGCATGGAGCATATCCTAAAGAATCTGAATAGTGTGCTTGGACTGCCCGTCCGTCTGAGGGTAAAATGTTGTACTCAACTCCACCCAAGTACCCAATTCATGCTGAACGACCCTCCAGAATCATAATGTGAACTGAGTACCTCTATCTGAAATAATGGAAACTGGAATACCATGTAGACGAACAATCTCCCCGATGTAAATCTCTACCAACTACTCCGACGAATAGGTAGTGTACACAGGAATGAAATGCACAAACTTGGTCAACCAATCCACAATCACCAAATGGCATCGAATTTCCTCAAAGTCTGTGGGAGACTAACTACAAAGTCCATGGTGATCCGCTCCCACTTCTACTCCGGAATCTCTATCTGCTGAAGCAACCCACCCGGACTTTAGTGTTTATACTTCACCTGCTTACAATTAAGGCATCGATCTACAAACCCAACTATATCCTTCTTCATCTGCCTCCACCAATAGTGCTGCCTCAAATCCTGATATATCTTCGTGGCACCCGGATGGATGGAACACCGCAAACTATGGGCCTACTCTAGAATCAACTCTCGAAGTCCATCAATATTGGGTACAAAAACCCGACCATGCATCCTCAATAACCCATCACCACTAGTAGTCATATCCCTGGCATCGCTGTTGTGAACTTTGTCCTTGAGGACAAGCAAATGAGGGTCATCAAACTGCTGCTCCCGAATACAATCAAACAAGAAAGACCGAGAGACCATGCAGCCTAGAACCTGACTGAGCTCTAAATGATCCAATCTCACAAACTGACTGGCTAAGGCCTGAACGTCCATTGCCATGAGCCTCTCTACTACTTGTAGATAAGACAAACTCCCCAAACTCTTTGCCCGGCGGCTCAAAGAATCAGCCACCACATTGGCCTTGCCCGGGTGATACAAAATAGTGATATCATAGTCCTTTAGAAGCTCTAGCCACCTCCTCTAATGCAAATTTAGATCCTTCTACTTGCACAGATGTTGCAAACTCCGGTGATTAGTATAAATCTTACAAGGGACACCGTGCAAATAATGACACTAGATTATTAAAGTGTGAACAATAGCAGCTAACTCAAGATCATGGACAGGATACTTCTTCTCATGTATCTTCAAATGTCTTGACACATAGGCAATCACCCTACCGTCCTGCATCAATACTGCTCCAAGGCCAATCCTGGAGGCATTACAATAGACAGTATAAGACACTGAACCTGTATGCAATATCAAAATAGGGGTTGTAGTCAAAGCTGCCTTGAGCTTCTAAAAGCTCACCTCACACTCTTCTGTCCACTATATAACAGAGCACCCTTCTGGGTTAATCTGGTCAATAGATAAAAAAAAACCCTCAACAAATCGATGGTAATAACCCGCCAAGCCAAGAAAACTTCGAATCTCTGTCGTTGAATATGGTCTAGGCCAATTCTTTACTGCTTCCACTTTCTTCGGATCTAGCTTTATCCCCTTACTAGAAACCACGTGACCCAAGAATGTCACGGAATCCAACCAAAGCTCACATTTCGAGAACTTAGCATATAACTTCTTCTCTCTCAGAGTCTGAAGCACAGTCCTGAGGTATTGCTCGTGATCTTCCTGACTCCGGGAATGCACCAAAATATCATCAATAAAGACAATGACAAATACATCAAGATATGGACAGAATACATTGTGCATAAAATGCATAAAGGCTACTGGGGCATTGGTCAGCCCAAATGACATAACAAGGAACTCGTAGGAAAGAATACTTCGGGATATCTGGTTATCGAATCTTCAACTTATGGTACCTTGAACGCAATTCAATCTTAGAAAACACTTGTGCACCTTGTATCTGGTCAAACAAATCATCAATACGAGGAAAAGGATAACGGTTCTTTACTGTGACTTTGTTCAACTGGAGATAATCAATGGACATATGTATAGAACCGTCCTTCTTTTTCACAAACAAGATAGGAGCACCCCAAGGTGATACACTGGGCCTAATAAAACCCTTAATAAGCAATTCCTGTAACTAATCCTTCAACTCCTTTAACTCAGGAGGAGCCATACGATACGGAGGGATAGAAATGGGTTGAGTGCTCAGCAACAGATCAATGCCAAAATCAATATCTCTATCGGGCAGCATGCTCAGAAGGTCAGCTGGAAACACATTTAAAAAAATCCCATACTATTGGGACCGAATCAACAGAAGAGGTATCAATACTAACATCTCTCACATAAGCTAGATACGCATCACACTCATTCTCAACCATTCGCTGAGCCTTAATGGAAGAAATAACTCTGCTAGGAGTGTGATCTAAAGCCATTATCCACTAAACACGTGGTACACATAGCGTAGCCAGTGTCACAATTTTGGCGTGACAATCAAGAATAGCATAATGGGGCGACAACCAATCCATGCCTAAGATAATATCAAAATAAACCATACTGAGAAACAATAAATTGTCTCTTGTCTCAAAACCACTAATAGTAATGTAACACAACCAATAAACGCAATCCACAATAAAAGAATCTCTCAGAAGAGTAAAAACATAAATAGGGTAACTCAAAGAATCACGAGATACAACCAAATATGGAGCAAAATAAGAAGACACATAAGAATAAGTGGAGCTTGGATCGAATAGAACTGATGCATCTCTATGACAAACCAGGACAATACCTATGATTACAGAATCAAAGGCAACTACCTCGGTACGTGCAGGAAGGACATAGTATCTGGCCTGGCCTCCCCATCTAGGGTGACCTCTACCTCCCTGACCTCCACCTCTAGTTGGCTGTGTAGGTGGGGTAGCAACTGGTGCTTTGATCATAGCTTGAGAACTTTACGGAGCGTGCTGTGGCTAAGAAGTCTGTGGGGGCGCAACCCTTCCAAGTCTAGGGAAATCCCTCACCACATGGCATATGTCACCACATTCAAAGCAAACTTTAGGAGGATATGGCAGTTATGACTAGCTCGGGCCCAGTCTGCTATACTGACCTCTAATAGCACCCTGCACAGGAGGTGCACTAGATACTAGAGGTGCATAATAAGGCTCCTAAGGCCTAGGAGGAGTTGGAATAACACTGGCTATTGGAAGAGCTGAATGAACAGGGCAACTCATATAGCCCCTACTATGACGACCTGCAGCTGGGGCACGGGCACCAAAATAATGGCCCGACTCTCGAGACCCCTTGGCCTCCCTCTCCTCTATCTCCCTAGCATGCACACCCTCAATACTTCTAGCAATTATCATCACTTGTTGATAAATATCCATCTCCAGCTCATGATCCATGCTAGACCTGATGCTAGGAATAATCCCTCAATGAACTGGTGAACCCTCTCACGAACAGTAAAAACCAAGGATATTGCATGTCTAGCCAAACTAGTGTAACGGATAGCATATTATGAGACAGTTATAGCACCCAAGTGCAAATTCTCTAACTCTGCACGTCATTCATCCTTGAGGCTCTGAGGAACATACTCTCTCAGGAATATATCTGAAAACTGAGTCCAAGTCAGGGAAGCTACCTCATTTTATGTTCCATTTGTGAGGGATTTTCTTGATGTGTTTCCTACAGACCCACCAGCCGTGCCATCGGATAGGGATATTGATTTTGGTATTGACCCGGTGCCGAGTACTCAGCCCATTTCTATTCCACCGAATTGTATGGCACCAGCAAAGTTAAAGGATTAACTTCAGGAACTCCTTGATAAGAGGTTCATTCGGCCTAGTATGTCACCTTGAGGTGCGCTGGTTCTATTTGTGAAGAAGAAGGATGGCACTATGAGGGTGTGCATTGATTACAGTCATTTGAACAAAGTAACAATTAAGAACAAGTATCCTTTTCCTCGTATCAATCATTTGTTTGACTAGCTTCAGGGAGCGAGAGTGTTCTCCAAGATTGATCTCTATTCAGGTTAACACCACCTAAAAAATAAGGATTCGGATATTCTTAAGACAGCTTTAATGACTAGATATGGTAACTATAAGTTCTTAGTGATGTCTTTTGGGCTGACCAATACCCTAGCAGCGTTCATGCATTTGATGAACAACATGTTCCGATCGTATCTAGACTCGTTTGTTATAGTCTTCATTGTTGATATTCTGGTATTCTTGCATAGTCAGGAAGAGCACGCGGAGCATTTGAGAGTCGTCTTACAGAGATTGAGGGAAGAGAAGCTTTATGTAAAGTTCTCCAAGTGTGAGTTTTGGCTCAGTTCAGTCACATTTTAGGGGCACATGGTGTCCAGTAAGGGTATTCAGGTTGATCCGAAGAAGATAGAGGTGGTTCAGAGTTTGCCCAGACCGTCCTCAGCCATAGAGATTCGCAGTTTTCTTAGTTTGGTAGGTTATTATCACCTATTTGTTCAGGATTTTCATCTATTGCATTGCCCTTGACCAAGTTGACTCAGAAGGGTGCTTCATTTGTATGGTTAGATGAGTGTAAGGAAAGCTTTCAAAACCTCAAGACAGCTTTGACCACAGCTCTAATGTTAGTATTGCCATAAGCTTCAGGTTCTTATATCGTGTATTGTGATGCTTCGAGAGTTGGTATTGGGTGTGTTTTGATGCAGGAGGGTAGAGTTATTACTTATGTTTCTCATCAGTTGAAGCCTTATGAGAAGAATTACCCTGTTCATAATTTGGAGTTGGCTGGTATTATTCACGCGTTGAAGAGGCATTATTTCTATGGTGTGTCTTGTGAGGTGTTTACTGATCATCGTAGCCTCCAACACTTGTTCAAGCATAATGATCTTAATTTGAGGCAGCGGCGATGGTTGGAGTTGCTAAAGATTCTGATATTACTATTTTGTGCCATCCGGGGTAGGCCAATGTGGTGGCTGATGCTTTGAGCCAAAAGGCGGTGAGTATGGGGAGTTTGCCATATATTCCAGTTGGGCAGAGACCTCTTGCAGTTGATGTTCAGGCCTTGTCCAATCAGTTCGTGAGGTTGGATATTTTGGAGCCCAGTCGGGTATTGGCTTGTGAGATTTCTCGGTCTTCTTTATATGATCGCATCAGAGAGTGCCAGTATGATGATCCTCATTTTCTTGTCCTTAAGGACAGAGTTCAGCACGATGATACCAGATATGTGACTATTGGTGATGATGGGGTGTTGAGGATGCAGGGCTGGATATGTGCGCCCAATATAGATGGGTTGTGGGAGTTTATTTTGGAGGAGGCCCATAGCTCACGGTATTCCATTTATCCGGGTGCCGCGAAGATGTATCAGGATCTGAAATAGCATTATTGATAGAGGAGAATAAAGAAGGACATTGTGGGATTTATAGCTCGGTGTCTTAATTGTCAGCAGGTGAAATATAACCATCAGAGATCGGGTGGCTTGCTTCAGCGGATAGATATTCCAGAGTAGAAGTGAGAGCGGATCACTATAGACTTTGTAGTTGGGCTCCCACAGACGTCAAAGACGTTTGATGCTATTTGGGTAATTATAGATCGACTGACCAAGTCCGCGCACTTCATTCCAGTGTGTACTACTTATTCTTCAGAGCGGTTGGAAGACATCTATATTCGAGAGATTTTTCATTTGCATGGTGTCCCAGCCTCCATCATTTCAGATAGGGGCACTTAGTTTACTTCACAGTTTTGGAGGTTGGCACAGCGAGAGTTGGGTACCCAGGTTGAGTTGAGCACAGCTTTTCACCCTCAGATGGACGGACAGTCCTAGCGCACTATTCATATATAGGAGGACATGTTGTGTTCTTGTGTCATTGATTTCAGAGGGACATGGGATCAGTTTCTACCACTCACAGAGTTTGTTTATAACAACAATTACTAGTCGAGTATTCAGATGTCTCTATATGAGGCTTTGTATGGGAGGTGGTGTAGATCTCCAGTTGGTTGGTTTGAGCCGGGTGAGGCTAGGCTATTGGGGATAGATTTGGTACAGGAGCTTTAGACAAGGTGAAGGTGATTCAGGAGAGGCTTCGTATAGCGCAGTCGAGACAAAAGAGTTATGCTGACAGAAAGGTTCGAGATGTGTCCTACATGGTTGGTGAGAAGGTTTTATTGGAGTTTCGCCCATGAAAGGTGTTATGAGATTTGGGAAGAAAAGTAAATTGAGTCCTCGGTTAATTTGGCCTTTTGAGGTACTTTAAAGGATTGGGGAGGTGGCTTATGAGCTTGCTTTGCCACCCAGCTTATCGAGTGTGCATCTGATATTACATGTTTCTATTCACCGGAAGTATATTGGGGATCCGTCTCATGTTATAGATTTCAGCACAGTCTAGTTAGATGGTGATTTGACCAATGATGTGGATCTAGTAGCTATTTTGGAGCGTTAGGTTTGAAGGTTGAGATCAAAGGATATAGCTTCAGTGAAAGTGCAGTGGAGAGGTCGGCCTGTGGAGGAGGCTACCTGGAAGACCAAGTGGGAGATGTGGAGCAGATATCCTCACCTGTTTGAGGCTTCAGGTATGTTTCTTGACTTGTTCTAGGACGAACGCTAGTTTAAGAGCGGGAGGATGTGATGACCCGTCCAGTTTCCTCATGATTTACCGCTCTATTTTCCCCATTTCTGCTTCTTATTGTTTTATTTGTTGGTTCTGTGTGTGATCGGTTTAGTTGGCTTGGGTTCGGAGAGGTTTTGGTAAGGTTTGAGACACTTAATCTCTTTTAAGAAAGCTTAAGTTGGAAAAGTCAAATGGGTGTTGACTTATGCCTTAGAGGGCTCGGATGTTAATTCTAATGGTCTGCATAACTTCGGAAGGTTATTCGAGACTTAAGAGCGTGATCGGAATGTATTTTGGATGTCTCTAGTATATTTAGGCTTGAATGGGCGAAAATGAAATTTCGGCATTTTTCGGTTGATAGGTAAGATTTTGATATAGGGGTCAGAATGGAATTCGGGGAGTTGCAGCAGTTCTGTTGTGTCATTTGGGATGTTTGTGCAAAAGTTCAAGTCATTCAAATGTGTTTTGGTATACTTTTTTATCAAAAGCGTAATTCGGAAGATTTTGGAAACGTAGGCTTCAATCTGATGGGTTTTGGTATAAGATTGGAAGACTTGTTGGTGCGTTTGGCTGAGGTCCTAGTGGACTCGGGGTGATTTCGGATGGTTAACGGAAGGTTTGGAGTTAAGTTTCAGAGCTGAAGTAATTTTGTTAATGTCATAACCACATTTATTGTTGAAGAATCGCAGGCGCGACCCTACAGATGCGGGAGACCAGTCGCAAAAGTGGAAGAACCTAGGGATGACAGGAACCGCAGAAGCGGTTGAGGAACCGCACCTGCAATGGTGCAGGTACGGATAGCGCATCACATATGCGAATGCCGGTCAAGTAAGTGAAAATCGCAGATGCGGTGTCTTGGACCGCAGAAGCAGTACCACGGATGTGGTGGATGAACTGCGAGTGCGAAAAGCTTGGGTTAGAATGTATATAATTCTTCCTTTATGAATTTCCGAGGGTTTCACCATTTTTAAACATGAATTCTGGAGTTTTGGGCGATTCTGAAGAGAGAATTCAAGGAGACTCCATTGAGGTAAGGTTTTGGATAATGGAAACTCATTCCTATAGTATCATTTCACGGATTAGACTTGAAATTTTGTGGGGAAATTGGATAAATATGGAAGAAACTAGGGCTTGGGAACTTAGGTCTTTAATTAAGGATTTGAAGGGCCATTGTGGTCAGATTTCAGAACTTTTGATATGTATGAACTTGTGGGGAGATAAGGAGTCTAATGATGTAAAATTTATCGAATTTCGAGATGTAGGCCCGGGGGTCGGGTTTTGGTAATTTTGGGGTTTATGTTGTAAATTGATTAATTTCGCATGGGCTTCATTCTCTTAGCATATTTTGACGTCATGATTCTAATTTTGGATAGATTCGACGCGAGTGGAGACCGATTTGAGGGGAAAAGGCATCGCGGGCAAGAGTTTGGACCGAATTGAGGTGAATAATGACTGTAAATGCTGTCCAAAGGGTATGAAACCCTGGATTTCAAATCATTATGCTATATTGAGGTAACGAACATGCTGGATGACGAGCATGGAGTCGTGCACCTTTGTGGATTGTGACTTAGTCCATTCCGAATGACTGTTTTACCGTGTATTTGATTGAAAATTATTTGCTATCATCATGTTTTGGGCTGAATGTAATATTTGAGCCTCGTGCCAACTATTTGGGCGCTTAGGGGATTTTTACTGATATTTCCTCATTGATTTGACTTTATACTTGTATTTAGTCATGCTATATTCTTCTGTTTTCATAACTCAGCCATGTTTACTCTGTTTTAACACATTAAATGATATTTTCAAATGATATTTGGGTTGAGCATCATGTTTTACTGTTGCCTGAGTGGCTTATGAGATTCTGATTGAGTAAGGCCGAGGGCCTGTATTGTGAGGATACTTTTGGGTCGGGCTGCATGCTGCAGCAGTGATACACCGATTATGATTATCAGGCCGATGACCTGAGATTGTATGCCACGAGGTGGCTTGTTGATATGAGGCCGAGGGCCTGTTAATTATGCCACAAGATGGCTTGATCTTGCGCTTGGGCCGTAAGGGGACCCTCCAGGAGCCTATACACACCCAGTGAGTGCGGGTACCCATTGTGATATGAGATATAGCCCAAAGGGCTTATGTGATTCTATGTGATGCCCGAGGGGCTGATTCTATTGATATTGTGCCCAACGGGCAGTTCTTCTGTGTTTTCCTTTTCTGGCTGCCTGTCATTTACTTGCTCAATTGTTAAAAAGGC
This sequence comes from Nicotiana glauca, assembly GCA_026770625.1. NCBI lineage: Eukaryota > Viridiplantae > Streptophyta > Magnoliopsida > Solanales > Solanaceae > Nicotiana > Nicotiana glauca. Next base: position 61,951 of record MU722950.1, read on the forward strand.
ATTTTTAAGAAGCTTAAACTGAACTAAAGTGACTTTACATGTTTTCACTATTTCATTGTTTTACTGGATTTTGCTGCTTCTTTATAGCCTGTTGATGTGCCTTTACATGATTTCTTATTGCTTAATCTACATTTATTATTATTACTCACTGAGTTGGAGTACTCACTTTACTCCTTGCACCACGTGTGCGGATTCAAGTGCTTTAGGTCCTACTTGCGAGGCTTGAGAGCTTCCAGTAGATGTCGGAGATCCACTCGCAGCCCAATGATTCTCCATATTATTTCTCCTATTTCATTTATGTAATAGTTGTGTAGACTCTTTCAGACTTGTAGTTTTATGATAGATGCTCATGACTGGTGACATCCCGATGCCGGGCTATGTCTATTCCGTAATTATATTGTTTCACCTTATTTTGGGTTTATTATGATTGCATAGACTTAATTTGTATTTTCTTAATTGCTTAAAATGAACTGGGAGTGTGTCCGCTGACCTTGTCTTCACGAGAGGTGCCATCACGACGGGTCTGGGTTTTAGGGTCATGACACCCTTTTTCACATAAGTCAACAACCGGTTGATTTTTCCAACATAAGCTTACTTAAAATAGACTAAGTGTCTCATTACTTTCCAAAACCATTCCGGATGGGAACTGACTAACCCGATGCCACATAACACGGATAAACAAATCATAAAGAAGCAAAGATGGGAAAAATAAAGTTGTAACTCATGAAACGACTGGCCGGGTCGTTATATTTAATGAATTGAAAATTTTACAAAGCTAAATCATTTTGTTTAAACTACTCATTTGATCATTAATTGGCATCTCTACAAAGCTAGATACAAGAGAAAATATTATTAGGAAAGGTTATCTTTTCCTAAATTAATTCATCTAATATGCTGTTATGCTACAATTGCCATATGTAATTAACTGTAAATATAAGTACAGCTCAATACCCTCCAAATACACAAAAAATAGAGAAGACAAACATAAATAAAATAACGGTATTTGATCTTAAGTTACTCATATGAAACTTCTAAATTTCATGTGCCTTTTTACACCAGGAATCTTTCTTTCTGTCACTTGTCTGCTAGTTGTATTCAAGAATTCAAAGTGCTTAATTTGATGTTGAAGCACATCAAACAATCAAATGCAATGAAATTTAAACCAGCAAAAGAATTTTTTTTTTTAACTGTCATTGCAAACTTGTTATGGAATGAATGAACTCCCATGAATTATAACTTTATAGCAATAAGTAGATTAAAATATCCATCTCCTTTTCTTTTCCTTTCTTTCTTGACGTCACTTTTGCCCTTTCAATTCTTGTGTATATCTATTATGTTGAAAATAAAACTTTATACTAGTTGCCACATTAATATTTCATAATATCAAGTTATATTTAAATCCCAATTAAAAAAGAAAGAATGACAGTAACATACATTGTATATACTTTTATCTTTGACGCATACATAATAAATTTTCTGATCATGTCAAATTAAGACTTTAAAATCCAGCATCTAAAATATTACATAGTTGTACTTTTACACAGAAGAGTTATTTGATGCTTAAAAGCATAGAATGAGTCCATCAATTTTACATAATTATTTTGTTAATTTAACCTTAATGTTGGTAGATTTCCACTTTTAGTATAATAGGAATGATATGATATACAAAATCTCAGTAAACTTCATCAAGGTAATATAGTCCAAGGAACACATCCGTTACATTGCATGAATAGAATGGGGTTGGGGAAGAATCGAAAAGCTCTATTAGACTAAGAGACAACTGAGACGAATGGATCGAACGCATCTGTGCTCTGATACCATATCAATTTATACCATGGATGAGTAATTTGTTCCTCGATTAAGATAAAACAGAATAAATAGTGAAAGTTGAATTCTTTTCTGGAACATTATTTTTTGGAAGAGATAGTGTGAGAACTCGAGAAAGATAAGAGAGAGAAGGATAGTAGGAAAAGCGTGAGGAGAAAGAAGTGGATTAGGGGAAGTAATAGGTGAGTGTGACATTCCGATGATCGAGGTGGGGTCTATATATAGGGGAATCAGTGTGGTTAGAATCCACTAGGGCAATGAATTCTTGAGAGCGAAATGAGATATTATACATAATTTCTGGTCTTATATATTACAAAACTGTGGAAAATATTTAAATGTCCTTAATAGCTAGTAGTTACAGGAAAAATCTTATCAAAATTTAATTTCAAATACTAAGTAAATTTAATAAATTTTAAATTTTACAAAGCCACATAGCTCATTTGATCGTTAATTGGCATCTCTACAAAGCTTGATACAAGAGGAAATATGAACATGAAAGGTTATCTTATCTTAAATTAATTCATCTAATATCCTGTTATGCTACAATTGTCATATGTAATTAACTGTAAATATAAATACATCATAATGCCCTCCATATACACAAAAAATAGAGAAGACAAATATAAATAAAACAATAGAAAAGAGCCAAAACTATCCCTATCGTCTGCTAAATAATTTATAAATACCCTATGTCCATCTATCCATTCAAAAAAATACACTCCATCCATCTATTCATTCAAAAAAAAATACACGAAGTTAATTCTATTAACAAAAATACCCCCGCGACCAACGGCAAAACTGGTGGGTCTTTCATTTAATGATGTGGCAATTTTTAATTGGGCCATGTGGCATTATAGACCAAGAATCAAATATGGGTCTTATTTTTACCTATTTACCTGGTCCGATCCTATTTATTTGACCGCCTAATTATTTTTTTTCTTTTCCTTAGCTTTTTTTTCCTCTCTTTTTCCTTATCACCCAGCACACCCACTCACCCACTCTCATCTCACAAAGAATTTTTAGCGTTTCTTTGTTGAAATAAATCTTTCTTTGTGTTTGAAAATATAGCTTTGGCTTTCACTTCATCTGCAATTCATGGCTATTTGTCATCCTCTTCTTCTTTTTATGAACATCCCAAAGGTAACCCTTTACTTTTTTTACCTTTTATAGATTCAATCTTTATCCTAAAATGTGATAATTTAAAGCTTTTTAGCACCTTGATTTTAATTTTCTTGTGTGCTTGTATCAGTTATATGTAATTATTTTTCTGTTATTTTGTGGCTCTTTTGTCTTCTTATGAACAATCCAAAGATTGTCATTACTTGTCCCTTTCAAAGTTTTAATATTTTTCCTAGATTTGATTGATATAATTGAAAACTTTTAGCATTTGGGCTCAATTTTTTTATTTTAGTGGTTTGTTTTTATCCTTGTCTTCTTACTTAACAACCCAAATGTATCTGTTGATTTTTCATTTAAGAGTTTCAATACTTATCCTGAGTTTGATTGGAGAAATTTCAGAATCTGATTTGAATTTTGGGTTATTTGATTTCGGGTTTTATCTATTCTTTAATTAATTTATTATTGTGTGTAGGTAGTATCCCAATTGGAGAAAAAGAAAGGGGAAGATGAGATGAGTGGGAACGGGTGTGATAGATATTACCCATTTTTATAAATGGGTCGGATAAGGTAAATGGGTTGAAATAATATCCATTTTTTGTTCCATTCAAAGATTGCCACGTGGCCCAATTAAAAATTGCCACGTCATTAAATGAAAGTTATCACGATCCGGATTTTCCACCATCGAGGGTCGTGATGGCGCCTACTCATATATTATAGGCAAGCCACAAATCATAAACTCCTAACTCCCTTATTTAAATCCTTTTATCAATCATAACAACAAGCGTTAAATATTTAAATAACAGTGGAATATGAAATTAAAGACGGAAGACTTAAATTAAATAAGCTGAACAATAATGCAGGAATCAACATGTGCATCTACCCAAGAACTAGTGCCACAACATTCACGGACTACTAAGAGTACCAAATACAACTGTTTGAAAGAAATATAACTATGTTTGTCTTTAATACATGAGATAATAGAATAAAATACAAGATAGAGAAGACGCCAGGACTGCGGATGCCTACAAGGCTACCTCGGTGTCTCGATGGACTGGAGGCTGGCTCCCGAGCTACTGTTGCACACCAAATGCTACTCCGAGATCTGCACACAGTGCAGAGTGTAGTATCAGCACAACCGATCGCATGTGCTAGTAAGTGCCTAGCCTAACCTCGGTAAAGTAGTGACGAGGCTAGACCGGACTACCACATAAACCTGTACAGTTTTATATATATATATATACACACATACACACACAGTGGAACAGAGATACAAAGATAATCAATCAATATGGGAGGGGAAGTATGCTGTGGGGAAGATAGAAACTTCGATTCAAAGTCATCAAGTAACGAAAGAAGCAACATAACTCAGACAGTAATAAGGAATCCGAAATCAATAAGTGCACAGCATCACTCTTCGTGCTTTTACTCTCGTCCTACCAAGCAATGGTATAATAAAATGTGCACGGCATCACCCTTCATGCTTTGACTCTGTTTCCTCGCCAAAGTAATTATATGATAAAATATGCACGGCATTACCCTTCATGCTTTTACCCTCTTTCCTCACATATAATCAATAGGATCAGCGCGAAATAGTACATCGTGCGACACAGCATCACCCTTCGTACTTTACACTCTTTCCTCACAATAAAAAATAATGCATGGTATCATCCTTCGTGCATTAGCACTCTTATTCACCCAAACAACAATCACAAACAAAGGAGCAAGAGAATAAATAAAATAATAATAGAAATTCCGGTAAAGGAAAATAATCAACAAAGCAACGATATCCCATAAAGGGAACAATTTAATAACTCTTTTTTTTTCTTTCACTTATATTTTATAACTCACTTTACCACTTGGGCCAATACTCCAAGGGATTCAATCATCTCATATACTTTCACAATTTTTAATATAATTTGAGCCAATGCTCCTCGATGTTCAAAGGTCACAATTTCCTTCAACAAATAGGAATCATCACCAAGACATGAAAGATACTACGGAATCAAGATATTCACAATTTAAAGACTCACAGTCATGCTAGACGACAACGTATAGATACTCGTCACCATGCCTATACGTCATACTCAACAATTACCACATAACAAATAGGACTCAACTCCTAATCCCTCAAGCTAAGGTTAGACCAAACACATACCTCGATGCCTTGAACACAACTCAAGCCTCAATTATAGCTTAACCCCTTGATTTCATCGCCAATTCGCTCATATCTAATCACAAATTACTTAATTACATCAATAAATGCTAAATGAATCCACCCCAATGCATGAAAATGAGTTTTTCAAAGTTTTACCAAAAAAAGTCGAAAATTACCTCCAGGCCTACGTGGTCAAAACCCGAGGTTAGAACCAAAATCCAATTACCCATTCCTCCATGAACTCAAATATACAATTTGTTTTGAAATCGGACCGCAAATTGAGGTCCAAATCTCTAATTTTTGAAAAACCTAGGTTCTACCCAAAACACCAAATTTTCCCATAAAAATCTTTGATTTTAAGTTGAAATCATGTTAAAAGATGAAAAGGATTGAAAAAAGTTGGTTAAAAATGACTTACAATTGATTTGGAGAAGAAAGAACTCTTGAAAAATCGCCTAAGTGTGTTTGGGTTTGAGAAAATATGAAAAATGTGATTCAAAATCGATTAAGTGTAAAATTTGCAGGTCTCTGATGTGGGAAATGTGAACAGGGGTTCGCAATTGCAAACCCCGTCCTTGAAGATATGGGAATTGCGAAGCACTGTTCGTATTTGCGAACCCTTCAAAAATTTTGGACCTTCGCATTTGTGAGACCTTGGTCGCATTTGCGATGGCGCATTTGCGACAAATTGATCGCACTTGCGATCCCTGGCCATCACGAAAACCTTCGCATTTGCGAAGTGAATCATACCAGCTAACTTTTAAGTTCAAAAATGCAATCCGTGGCCTACCCAAAACTCACCCGAGCCCTCGAGGCTCCAAACCAAATATATACACAATCTCAAAAATATCCTGCGGACTTATTCACGCGATCAAATCGCTAAAATAACATCATAAACATCAGATTAAACCTCAAAATCTATGAATCCTTTCAAACTTCATAAAAAATCAAATTTTTTAATTTCGGTCCGAATCACGTCAAATGGATTCTGTTTTTTACCAAATTTCGCAGGAAGGACTTAAATCATATATAAGACCTGTACCTGACGCCGGAACCAAAATACGGGCCCGATACCATCAGGTTCTAATCAAATTTCATTTCAAAACCTTATAAACAATTTCAAAAAATAATTAATTCCAAAAATTCATTTCTCGGTCTTGGGACCTCGAAATTCGATTCCGGACATACGCCCAAGTCCTATATTTTCCTACGGACCCTCTGAGACGATCAAATTATGGGTCCGGGTTCGTTTACTCAAATTGTTGACTAAGATCAAATTAATTCATTTTAGAGTCAAAACTTATCATTTTTCATACATTTTCTCATTTAAGCTTTTCGGCTACGTGTTCGGACTGTGCACGCAAATCGAGGTGACTCTAAATAAAATTTTCAAGGCCTCAGAGTCATAGAATTTAAATTTAAAAATGGTGATGACCATTTGGATCATCACAAAAGACCCACCAGTTCTACCGTTAGTCGCGAGGGTATTTTTGTTAATAGAATTAACTTCGTGTATTTTTTTGAACAATAGATGGATGGAGTATTTTTTTTTTTTTTTGAATGGATAGATGGATGAAGGGTATTTATAAACCATTTAGCAAATGATAGGGATATTTTTGGCCCTTTTCCGATAAAACAACGGCATTTGACCTTAATTCACTCAAATGATACTTCTAAATTTCATGTACCTTTTTACACCACGATTTTTTCTTTTTGTCACTGGTCAGCTAGTTGTATTCAAGATTTTAAAATGCTTAATTTGATTCTTAAATACATCAAATAATCAAATGCAACGAAAGTTAAACCAGCACAAGAAATTTTTTGAAAATGTCATTACAAACTTGTTATGGAATAAATGAACTCCCATGAACAATGACCTTATAGCAATAACTAGATCAAAACAATCTTTGTCCTTTTCTTTTCCTTTATTTCTTGGCGTCACCTTGGCCCCTTCAATTCCCTTGTATAACTATTATGTTGAAAATGAAACTATATATTAATTCCCACATTAATATTTCATAATATCAAGTTATATTTAAATCCCAATTAAAAAATTAAGAAAGATAGTAACATACATTGTATATGCTTTTATCGTTGATGCAACCATAATAAATTTTCTAATCATATCAAATTAAGACTTTAAAACCCAGCATCTAAAATATTACATATTTGTACTATAACGTAGAAGGGTTATTTGATGCTTGAAAGCAAAGAATAAGTCCTTCAATTTTACATGATTATTTTGGTAATTCAACCTTAATGTTGGTAGCGTTCCACTTTTAGTATAATAGGAATGATATGATATACATAATCTCAGCAAACTCCATCGAGGTAACATAGTCCAAAGAACACATCCGTTAAAGTGTACGAATAGAATGGGATTAGAGCAGCATCAAAAACCTATATTAGACTAAAAGAACACTGAGACGAGTGGATTGAAGGCATCTGTACTCCGATACCATGTCAATTCGCACCATGGATGAGTAATTTGTTCCTCGATTGAGGTAAAACAGAACAAAGAGTGAAAGTAAAATTCTTTTCTGGAACATTGTTCTTTGAAAAAGATAGGGTGAGAACTGGAGAGAGAGTGGAGAGAAAGATAATAGGAAAAGCGTGAGGAGAGAGAAGTGGATAAGGGGAAGTAATAGGTGAGTGTGATTGTAGCAACCCGACTGGTCGTTTTTATTTTTAGAACCCCATTATCCTAGATAAAACTTCTCGTACCTGCTTTTACTGATTTATGACTTGCAGGAATGGTTGGTTCGGGATTCAGAAGAGTTTGGGTTGGAATCAAAATACTTGGTTCCTCAAGGTTGGCTTAAAAGGCCAAGTTTGACTTCGGTCAATGTTTTGAGTAAACAATCTCGGAATCTGGATTTGAAAATTCCAATAGGTTCATATGATGATTTTGGTCTCGGGCGTATGTTCGGATCTAGTTTTGGATGACCCGAAAGTATTTTGGTGCCTAATAGTGAAAGTTAATTCCTTAAGGATTTTGAAGCTCTTAAATATTTGGTTTAGAGAGGGTTTTTGTGTTATTGAGGTCCGAATGGAATTCCGAGATTAGGAATAGTTCCATATTGTTATTTAAGATTACATGCAAAATTTGGTATCAATCCGAGTAGTATAAGTATGTTTCGGCGCATTAGAAGTAAATTGATGAAATTGAAGTTCATAAGTTTGATTCAATTGGTCTTAGGGGGTGATTCTTATATTTAGCAGTATTTCAGGCATTCCAAGCATCCAAGCAAGTCCTTTTTATTGTTTTGGACTTATAGGTATGTTCGGGCAGGACCCCGGGAGCCCTGAGCGTCAAACGGATGCAGCTCGAGTTGAGTTAGGAATTTTGGGGAAGGCTGAAGCTGCTGGTTGCTGTCAAAACCGCACCTATGGCTGGTAAGCTGCAAGTGCGAGACCCCAGAAGTGGTCCACCTATCACAGAAGCGGCACAGGCCAAGAAGCCAAAGATCGCAGATGCAGCCCTAAATCCACATAAGCGGTCGGCTTGTCTGTAGAAGTGGCCCAGACTGTAGAAGCGGTCTTCTTTTTGCAAAAGCAGTGGGCGCAGGTGCGGCTCAAGCCCGCATATGCAAAAATTGCAAAAGGATGTGGCCTTCATTTATTATGGGCTCTAGGCTATTTTTGCTCATTTTCACTCATTTCTTGGGCGATTTTGGAGCTTTTGGAGAGGTGTTCCGCCTAGAATTGCGAGGTAAGTTATTTATACTTAAGGTAAGTTTAATACTTGAGTTTAGGGTAGATTAACACATAAATATTAGTAAAAATCATGGGAATAGAGTAAAACCTAGGGTTTTAATAAAAGCAAGATTTGACCATGAAATTTGTTATGGAATAAAGTAGAAATCATATATTCTTGATCCTTAGGTTACGGGTAACAACTTCACTTAAAATTTTCTGAAATCCGGGCATGTGGGCCTGGGGATGGATTTCAGGAAACTTGTATTAGGAAACTTGTATTTAAGGTTGGGGAATTACTTTAATAATTGGAATATGAACTCTTGAGCTTGTATTGACTAGTTCTTACCCCGCTTAACTAGTTTTAGATTGTTTGGCTCCAAATTAAGGGTTTGGCCATGTTCTTGATATTGGAAGTAAGCTTTGGAGCGAGGTAAGTCTAATTTCTAACCTTATAAGAGGGAATTTGCCCCATAGGTGAACTAAATAAATGTATGTGACTATTTGTGGGGGCTATGTACGTATGTGGTGACGAGAGTTCGTACATAGCTACTATTATGCTAATTGTCCGGGTAGTTTAGGGTCCTTATCATGCTATACTTGCAAATGCTTGTGTCCTTGCCTACTATTGAGATCACTTAGGACATGTTAGATATTGGAAAATAAAGATAAACAGTTATGCTTACTTATTTGGGAACTCGTATGGATTGTTTGACAATAAATGAGAATTGTGTGCTTACTTGATGATAAATTGTTATTTTTTGACCGGTCGGGTCTCCTCGGTAGTAAATAGATGCATCTATGGTTCGCGTCATTCGAGCCTCTGGCAGTGCATAGTTTATTTTATGTTGGATCGGCCTGTTCAACCTCGGCATAATGTGCGCATGATGTTTATGTGAGATCTTATTTATGACTTACTCTGTTAAATGCCTTGAAGTGAAATTATTGTAAGACATGAATGAAATGGATATACTGTTATCTACAAACTCTGATCTTGCTATTATTCCCATGTTATCCATGCTTAGCGAAATCTTTAATTATCATTGGTATTGACCTTAGTAAGTGTCAAGTCGACCCCTCGTCACTACTTCTTCGTGGTTAGACTGGATACTTGCTGGGTACATGTTGTTTATGTACTCATACGAGGCTTATGTACTTAATTGTACAAAATCTAACGCAAGTACATCTGGCTACCAGTCTGGTGTGCATTCTTGATTGTAGACCGAGATTCCACAGTGAGCTGATCCGTTCCTATGGCGTTCAGCAGCATGATAGAGTCCCTCTTTGCTTTTGACTGTCTATTCTATTTCAGATAGTAGAATAGGTTTATCCTTTTGTATATTCTACTAGATGCCCATATGCTTATAACACCAGGTCTTGGCACACATATTGATAGACTATGCTTTTAGGTTGTATAACTATCATTGTATGTTGCTATATCACTTGTTTTAAATTCAAACTAAGAAATGGCTATAATTATTTTAGTAAAGTAAAATAAGAACTCACTAATAGTTCCGCATTGTCTTGCATGACAACGTTGTTAGGCTCCATCACGACCTATAGTAAAATTGGATCATGACAATATGGTATTAGAGCACTAGGTTCGTGTAGGTCTCACTAGTTATGGGCCAACCTAATAAGTCTTGGGGATCAGTACGGAGACGTCTGTATTTATCTTCGAGAGGCTATAAGGTGTTAGGAAACTACTTTTCATTCATTTCCTATCGTGCAGTGGTTGGTGTACTAAATTTCCCTCTTCTATTCTCTCACAGATAGTAAGGACGCACACGGCAGATGTTCCAGACCGGGAGGAGCTGCTCCCCCTATGTATCGAGGCAGTGAATGACTAGAAGGGAGGTTTACTCAGTTTATAATCAAGAGATTCAGTATTTTATTTCTGGCAGGGGAAAGGCAAATGGACTGAGGATGGTCAGGTATGGGCTGGCGGAAGTAATGAGACTTGGTATTTGCAAGCTTGGTGGAGCTTTCTTCTGTTATGGGTTTTCGTTTCCCTAATTGAACGTACTAAGTTTGTCGGTGTTATGATCTGCTACAATTCACCTTTGGGGCAAGATATTGCGAAATAGTATTGGATATGCAACTATCGGATATCGCAAGGTGCGTGGTTCAGAATTATCAGTATTTCTAATGTCGACGGTTCGATAAAGTGACCTTCGAAAAGGTTTAAAGTTAGCAACCAGTGTGGGTTCAAGTGCCATGAAGTTAGATTTTATTTAAGGCAGCCACTGAATATCAAAGGACGAGGAAGAACGTGTGGCAAGCGTCAGGTGGCGTTCAAAATTATAAAAAAAAGGGCCAGCTATATAAAGCGAAGATCGAGTAGTCGATTAAGGGGATTAGTTTCGCCAAAGTGGGAGAGTGGCGGAGTTGCATATGGGCTTTGCAGTGGGATGGCCACGTACTTTAAGGAGAGTTTGGAGCGATTTGAGAATATTAGTGCTTGGTTATTGGGGTCTAACGGATCTAAATTGAAGTAGGGATTCTTGTGCGGTAGTATATTTAATATAACGAAAATGAGCCGCTTAAATGAAGGAGGATGCAGCATAACTTTAAATTGGAAGGATGTTGTCGCGCACTTAAATGATGTCCACGGGGGGTAAATGGACCTGTGTCGCTAGAGAGTGAGCTCAGACTCAGAGTGTGTTATTGATGTCATAATGATTATACCCCGTGCAATAGCGTTAGAAGATGTCGGGGAGGGATTTTATAGGTGGGTTACCCAAGTGAGCAAGTTAGCGGTCGCGTGGTTGGTGGGGCTCTTGTGAAGAATCCTATCCATTATACGACAAAGAGATCAATTGTGCAAATGTGCTTGATGAGTCAAAGTATAAGAAAGGGATCTTATAGAAAGATTTCTAGAACTTTGGCGGTTGATTGCGCAGGGTTATGCCAATAAGAGATAAATAGGACGGGTGAATTCCAGATTTGTGAACTAATGGCTTCAGGAAAAGTGGGAGAGTCCCACCGCTTATAAATGGGTCGCATGGTTAACTACTTGCAAGATTTTCGGCTATTAGCATATCGATGGTCTATTTTAGCTATGGGAGAGGACCATAAGTGGTAAATTGAGAAAAGGAAGTATTAAAGGTGGGCTATCGTTGGCCCTATTAGCCCATGTTCAGACTTGGGGAAAGATTTAGGATTTTTCCTTGAATAGATGCAGATTCCAAGGGAAGTCATTCGGCGGGTTCTTCGCCAAGGGGGTATTCATGTGATGGAAGATTCATGGACTTGATTATATTTGGGGCCAAGTCAGAGCGGGTGGCTCTCAGCAACGGCCCTAGTGGATTCAAAGAGGTCAAGTGTGGTGCCTAATGGTTTCGAGCCTATAGGTACGGTTAAGAACCAAGCATGGTAGCAGTCTATGAGAAGAGTCACAGAATGTTCTATGATTTTTTGACTTGCAATGTGGAGATTGGGAGGTACGAAATGGTTCATGGGATTTGAGATAGCATGGTCTCGTGTTTCAAGGCCACTCGAGATGAGTGTAGATAGAGTATGTTATGTGTTAGATGGAGTTAGTATTATCTCTAAGGCAATCCAGGATAAATTCGAAAAAGGTAAATTGATTGGCCATAGTTGAAATTGGCATATTGGTGTTAGTGATCAGTTTCCTTCGACGTGATCAAGTTATGCAAGTGATTGTGATGGTACGTATCAAGCTTGTCAGCCACCATAATTGATGTTATTCAGAAGCATTCTACTGTTAGGGCTTGTTATGTGGAAGCAGATTTCGAAAGGGCTATGGTGGCTTAGACCACTACCAAGATGTTCGCATATTCTAAGGTTATAAGAAATCGCATGTGTGCTGCTGTGTTTCTCCTGAAGTGAGTTCAGTGAAAGGCTTTTATATGATGAAGTGTTGACCTATTAGTGGTTCCGGAGTTATGATAAAAATCATGTTCTATCGTGCGTTGGCATGTTGGGTGCAGTGAGTAGTATGGAATTTGGAGTGAGAATCAAGGTTATAGTTCGATATGGGCAAGGATGTCGCAAGCTCGGATGAGCAGGACAGGAGTTTTGATGTTTAAAGTAAGTTAGTATTGTCTTCAGCGTCACCTGAGATTTGTGTTTTGTAAAAAGGGCTTGTATCATGGTTAATGATTCTTGATCACTTTTTAGTGTTAGTACGGCCGGTAGGTTGAAGGTAAGACCCAGTTATTTGTTATGGTAGGTTGTGGGAGTGTGTCCCACAGGAAGATTGTATAAATGTGTCACGTAGTCACTTGACTGATTAAAGATTTAAACCAAGTATGAAGATTTGTGATGATATCGTTAAATTGAGAATATATGCTTGGAGGGCACTCAGATAATGAGTTGTGGATTGTGGATGAGTACTCCGTTTATGACGGTCGTTCTCGTGTGTTATGAGAAGAGGTAGATTATTATGGACCTTAGAAAGGTTATTAGCCTAGTCAGTGCAACCAGAATCGGCTTGAGGTCGGTGGATGGATTCAAATGTGAATATGGCTCTATATCAGGCCATGCGTGTTCATTTCAGTAATGCGCTCCTTATGGAAGAGTAGTCAGGGTGTGATTTCGTTGGTAGATATTTCATAAAGTTATGCATTGCACCATGCAAGTTATGAGAAGGCTTGAGAAATTGCTTATGTGTTGAGGATCCGCGTAGAAGTGATGTTATATGAGCAGATGGCTCTTGAGATTCAGATTTTATATCGCACCTCAGTTGTGGTTGAACTTTGTAGCTTATAATGCTATATGTCCCCTCAAGGATGGCATTATGCACCTAGTGTGCTTGTGACCGAAGTTTGATATTTCATTATAATGAGAAAATTTAACTCGATATGTGTCTCCTTATGTAAGATCTATGTGTGGATCGGGTGGCACACCACCATGGGTATGTTATTTGAATTGGGTTGCGCACCGCAACAGTGTGAGGTTAAGTATAGTTTTCTATATGCTATTTTTGTATGTCCTGTTTCTTATTTTGTAAGGAAAGTCCGTATTAGTGCGGGAGTTAGGTAATCCCTTCCAGAGTTCGTTTTCCTTTTATATCGCATCCGAATTAGTGGCCTATTGGCACATGGTAGCATCATAAGAGACTTTTGATAATGTCTGGGGTGGCTTATTACCTGAGCAGTTGTATCGGATAAGACGAGATCCCTTGACCTAGGATTAGTGCAACCCGACTATATGAAGTATATTATGGAGATAAGACCATTATCTGGTTCAGAATGAAGTGATGGTTTTTGTCAGGGGTATAGACCTAATGGGTTGTTGACTCGGCAGTTGATCATGGATTTCTACATATCTCTTCTGTCGTGGCAGTATTGTAAAGGTTAGATTAAAACCTGTGTATGTCATAGGGTGCAATGGGAGCATTAGATTAGTAGAATTTTGATTAAGTTGATCAGAAAAAGGTTACTGTGGTCCGGTGAGCAAAATGATGTTAGGTGTGAACTCAGCAAGGTTATGCAGCTATGTTTGGGTACAGCGTGTGGTGATTAATATGGTGATCTTATGGTGGGAACAGGTCGGGCATGAAATTCCGGATGTTGGAATTTGGCTTTAAGGCATATCTGCTTGAATAAAAAAGAATATCTTCAGAAATGATCGAACTAATGTGCTCAACTGAGCAGTGGTAGCACGGGAAGGTGCATGAGAAGTTAAACAGCGATTCCAGACCACTCCAGTGTAGTTCTCAGCACGTTCGAGGATGAACGTATGTTTAAGTGGGAGAGAATGTAACGACTCGACCGGTCATTTTGAGCCCTAGCATGCTGTTCAGAAGTCTGAGGCTATGAGCAGCTTCAAATCAGGAATTACGACTTGTACCTGCGGTCTGAATTGAGTTTCGGGAAGTTCGGAGTTTATTTGGGAAGAGAATTCTTATTTCAGGAGCTTAAAGTTAGAAGAATGAACTAGAATAGGAATTTTGAGTAAACGACTTTGTAATCGGGATCTGAAGGTTCCAGCAGGTTCGTATGATGATTTCGGACTTGGCATATGCCCAGATCGGGTTTTTGATGAACAGGGAGCATTTTGGCGCTTATTGTGGAAAGTATAATTTTGGAAGAAATTTCATAAGTTTGGCTTTAACTGCATTTCAGTGATAACGATGTCCGTTTGGGATTCTGAGTCTGGGAATAGCTCCGTATGGTGATTATGGAGTTGGGAGCGCAATCGGAAGTGAATTCGAAGGTCCGTGGGTCATTTTGGAACCATTTGGCTAAAGATAGAATTCAGAGGATTTTGAGAGGTTTGACTAGAAGTTGACTTTTTGATATCGGGGTTGGAATCTGATTCTAAAAGCTGGAGTAGGTCCGCAATGTCGAATATATCTTGTGTGCAAAATTTGAGGTCAATCGGACATGGTTTGATGGGTTTAAACATCGAAAATAGAAGTTTGAAATTTTAAAGTTCATTAAGTTTGGATTGGAGGTCGATTCATGATTTTAGCATTGTTTGATGTGATTTAAGGCGTCGAGCAAGTCCGTAATGTGTTTTGGGACTGGTTGGTATGATTGGTTGGGGTCCCGGGGGCCCCGGGCGAATTACGGGTGGTTAACGGATCGAAAATGGATTTTGGAAGGCTGAGGTTTGCTGGTTGCTGTCATAACCGCATTTGCAGTTTTGGGCTAGAAGAGAAAGGACCACAGATGCGGTCATATTTCTGCACCTGCGGTAGAGGGATCGCAGAAGCGGAAAAGGAGCAGTTGGAGAGGACCGCATCTGCGGAAGGGCATGTCGCAGAAGAGAAAAGGGGAGGCCTAGGGAGGACCGCAAATGCGGCATTTTAACTACACCTGCGGAACTGCAGAAGCGGTCAAGGGATCGCAGGTGCGGAAATAGCTGAGGCAGTGAGGTCTTTTAAAATTCGAGATTGGGTTCATTTCAACCCCATTTTCTTCCATTGGAGCCGATGGAGAGCAACTTTGAGGTGCCATTTTCGTCACTCGTCATGAGGTAAGTAATTTATGCTAGCTTTTACTTAAATACAAAGATTATACATGGATTTGGGCAAGGAAATCATGGAAAAATTAAAGTTTTGGTGGAAAACCTAGAAATTTATATTTCTTGGAATTTGACCACGATATTGAGTATGGAATTTAGTGAAAATTATATATTTAAGTTCCTAAGGTCATGGATAATCTTTATATTCAAAAAGTTTCGGATTCCGGGCACGTGGGCACGAGGGCGTTTTGGTCAACTTTTCGATCGGAGTTAGGAATTTGCTATAAATTAGATTGTAACAAATATTTGAGCATATATTAATGGATTTACATAATCGTTGGCTAGTTTTGGAGCGTGGTGCATCAATTAGAGTCTTCAGAAGGGCGTAAAATGCCGGTTATGGATCTTCGGAGCGAGGTGAGTCTCCTTTCTAAACTTGTAAGAGGGAATTGTTCCCATAGGTGAAATAATTGATTATGTGCTCCTATTTGCAGGGGCTACGTATGCACGAGGTGACGAGATTCCGTGCGTAGCTACTATTATGCTATTTTCTGGGTAGTTAGGACCCAAAAGTATATTATACTTGGATTATTTGAGAACCCATCGATAGCTTGAATTGCTTAAATCACATCAAATTAGTAAACAAATTTTTTAAACAGATAAAACTTTATTTTTCTTAAATGCTTAAAAGAGGATTTATTTTCATCGGATAATTACTCCGTGTGGACTTCTTGATTGACTGCCTGTGTATTTATTTATGGAATGGGCCGAACGCCTCGGCAGATTAAATAGATGCATCTATAGGCGCGTTGTCAACTCTCGGCAAGTGCACATTTTATTTCTGTTGGAGCGGGCCGTCAACCTCGGATTGATTTGCGCATGATATATTGTCGCTTGAGAATTTTTAACTGTGAAACTTCCCTTCGTGGCTTGATTTAAATTGATAAGATAATGAAAAATAAACCTTAAAAATCCCTTATTATTTGTTGAAGATGTTTTACCTGTTTTCAGGCTTTGTGAGTTAGCACTGTTGTATAAAATCCCTGATTTCCTCACACTTTTAGTATATTACAATTAGACCACTAGTAAGTGTCGAAGTTGACCATCTCATCTCTACTTCTTCGAGATTAGGCGGGATACGCATTGAGCACACGTTGTTTACGTACTCATACTACACTTCCGTACATTTTTTGTTGCACATGTATATGTATCTCTAGCAGTCTACTGAGCATAGCAGCCCAGATGATTCTGGGACTAGGTGAGCTGCATTATTTGAGACGGCCGCAGCTAAAGCAGTCCCTTCCAGTATACTGTATTTACTTTATGTCTACTATATTCCAGACGGATGTTGTATTTCATTTTTTTGCCAGTAGATGCTCATGTACTTGTGACACCGGGTTCTGGGATAGTTTGAAGTATTTTTACATTAACTTCTTATCATTTAAATTTGATTCGAGACTATTATCTTTTAAAATTGCTAATTTCTGAAGGAAATTCCTGGATTTTCAAAAGTATTAAAATGAGATTTGGATTAAGTAATTTGGTTGGCTTGCCTGACAGCAGTGTCCAGCGCTACCACGACCCTTAATGGATTTTGGATCGTAACAGCCAAGTAGCCCAAGACCGCAGATGTGGCCCTAAATCCGCAGATGCGGTGGTCCTGTCCGCAAAGGCGGCCCAGACCGCAGAAGTGGTCTTCTTTCTGCAGAAGCGGTGGGCGCAGTTGCGGCCCAAGACCGCAGATGCGAAAATCGTAAAAGGCAGTGGCCTTCATTTATTACGGGCTCTAGGCCATTTTTGCTCATTTTCACTCATTTCTTGGGCAATTTTAGAGCTCTTGGAGAGATGATCCCGCCTAGCATTGTGAGGTAAGTTATTTCTACGTAAGGTGAGTTTAATACTTGAGTTTTGGTAGATTAACACATAAAGATTAGTGAAAATCATGGAAATAGATTAAAACCTAGGATTTTGATAAAAATAAGATTTAATCGCAAAATTCGTTATGGAATAAAGTAGAAATCATATATTCTTGATCCTTAGTTTATGGGTAACAATTTCCTTAAACATTTCCGAAATCCGGGCCGTGGGCCTGGGGATGGATTTTAGGAAACTTGTATTTAAGGTTGGGGAATTACTTTAATAATTGGAATATGAACTCTTGAGCTTGTATTGACTAGTTCTTACCCCGCTTAACTAGTTTTGGATCGTTCGGCTCTAAATTAAGGGTTTGGGCACGTTCTTGATATTGGAAGTAAGCTTTGGAGTGAGGTAAGTCTCCTTTCTAACCTTGTAAGATGAATTTACCGCATAAGTGAATTAAATAAATATATATGACTATTTGTGGGGGCTACGTACGTACGTGCTGAAGAGAGTCCGTACATAGCTACTATTATGCTAATTATCCGGGTAGTTTAGGGCACGTATCATGTTATACTTGCAAATGTCTGTGTCCTTACCTACTATTGAGATCACTTAGGACATGTTAGATATTGGCAAATAAATATAAACAGTTATGCTCACTTATTTGGGAACTTGTATGAATTGTTTGACTATAAATGATCAATGTGTGCTTACTTGATGATAAATTGCTATTTATGGATCGGGCCAATCGCCTCGCAGTAAATAAATGCATCTATGGTTTGCGTCATTCATCTCTCTGGCAGTGCACAGTTTATTTTATGTTAGACCGGGCCGTATGACCCCAGCATAATGTGCGCATGATATTTATGTGGGATCTTATTTATGACTTACTCTATTAAATGCCTTAAAGTGAAATTATAAGACATGACTGAAACAGATATACTGTTATCTGCAAACTCTAAGCTTTCTATTATTCCCATGTTATCCATACTTTGCGAAATCTTTAATCATTATTGGTATTGACCTTAGTAAGTGTCAAGTCGACCCCTCGCCACTACTTCTTCGAGGTTAGACTTGATACTTGCTGGGTACATGTTATTTATGTACTCATACTATGCTTCTGTACTTAATTGTACGAGATCCGAGGCAGGTACATTTGGCTACCAGTCTGGTGCGCATTCCTGATCGTAGACCGAGATTCCATGGTGAGCTGCTCCTTTCCTATGCCTTTCAGCAACATGATTGAGTCTCTCTTTGCTTTTGACTGTCTATTCTATTTCAGACAGTATGATAGGTTTATCCTTTTGTATATTCTACTAGATATCCATATACTTGTGACACCAGGTCTTGGCACACACATTGGTAAATTGTTCTTTTGGATTGTATAACTATTATTGTATGTTGTTAATTATCACTTGTTTTAAATTCGAATTTAAGAAATGGTTGTAACTGTATTAGTAAAGTAAAATAAGAACTCACTAATATTTTTGCTTTGGCTTGCCTGACAACGATGTTGGGCGCCATCACGACCAGTAGTGAAATTGGGTCGTGACAACGATATTCCGGTTATCGAGGTGGGGTCTATATATAGGGGAATCGGTGTGGTTAGAGTCTACTAAAGGTAATGAGTTTCCGAGCACGACATGAGATATTATACATAATTTTTGGTCTTATATATTACCAGATTGAGGAGAATATTTAAATGTCTTTAATAGCTAGAATTTACAGGAAATTTTTTATCAAAATTCAATTTAAAATGTTCAGTAAATTTAATGAATTGAACATTTTACAAATCTACATCGTTTTGTTTAAACTGCTCATTTGATCGTTAATTGGCATCTCTACAAAGCTAGATACAAGAGGAAATATGAACAGAAAAGGTTATCTTTCCTAAATTAATTCATCTAATATGTCGATATGCTACAACTGTCATATGTAATTAACTATAAACATAAATACAGCTTAATACCCTCCAAATACACAAAAAACAGAGAAGACAAACATAAAATAAAATAATGGTATTTGACCTTAAGTCACTCAAATGAAACTTCTAAATTTCATGTACCTTTTTACACCACGAATTTTTCTTTCTGTCACTTGTCAGCTAGTTGTATTAGATTTTAAAGTGCTTAATTTGATGTTGAAGCACATCAAATAATCAAATGCAACGAAATTTAAACCAATAAAAGAAATTTTCTGAAAATATCATTCCAAACTTGTTACGGAATGAATGAACTCACATGAACAATGACTTTATAGCAATAAGTAGATCAAAACAATCCTTGTCCTTTTCTTTTCCTTTCTTTCATGACGTCACCTTCACCCTTCAATTCTCTTGTATATCTATTATGTTGAAGATGAAACTATATATTAATTGCCACACTAATATTTAAATTAAGACTTTAAAATCCAACATCTAAAATATTACATATTTGTACTTTAACGCAGAAGAGTTATTTGATGCTTGAAAGCATAGAATGAGTCCATCAATTTTACATGATTATTTTGGTGATTCAACCTTAATGTTGGTAGCTTTTCAATTTTAGTATAATAGAAATGATATGATATACAAAATCTGAGCAAACTCCATCGAGGTAACGAAGTCCAAGGAACACATAGTCCATATATATATTCTTCAGTTTTCATTCTCATTCAAATGTGGTACTCATTTAATATGTCATTGGCACTCTAACGTGGGATTCAGAAGCTTACGCGAGCCTAGAAGCCTACCAATATTGCTCTTTGACCGCCCCCCTTGTTGTACTAACCTTCGTCACGAGCGTTACAGTTTAAACGAAGAAAAAGATGAATTGGAATATAATAGGCACATCAGAGACATAATTATCACGTGTGTAGTGATCGCTACTTGGAGCAAAATTATCGAACGTTGAAGAGGTTATATACAGCAATAACAATGGATCTAACAAACAAGCAACAACAACAACGACCCAGTATAACTCGACAAGTGGGGTCTAGTGAGGGTAATATGTACGCAGATCTTACCCCTATCCCGAAAGATAGAGAGGCTGTTTCCAGGAGACCCTCGACTCAAGAAAGCAACAAGAAACGATATGTTAATATCATCAATAGACTCAAAATAAAATAACAGCAATATAAGAAATATGAAATACGAAATACGAAATAGATGGATGGTATAGTAATAACCAGCAGCTAAAGCCCTGCATCAATAGATGACCAGTAGCATCCTAAGACTAACCCCTAACTAGCTAGTCTCACTCTAGTGTTCTGTAGAAATATTCACAACTTTCTCTAACCTATAACTTTAATACTCGACCTAACAAACAAGCAACCTAACACAAAAATTACAGACAAACGCCATTGCAATATCCGTTGAATTAATATTTACAAGAACAAATCTAATTTTTGAAGTTTAGACAAAAATTTTCTTAACTTCCTACTGAGATCAAAGTTGGAGTATTCTGATTCTTCTCGAATCTAATATTATAGAATATAAAGCTGGCCTGTTATTTATCCATAAAAAATACTTAGCAAATAAATCATCTAGCAAGAACCACGGTATCTTCATCAGCTTCAGCGTTAAGCCTGCTTTCTTTATTGCTTCATTCATCGAGATCTGCTTATGATCATAAGATATTAATTCCACTGTTGTTGAGTGGAAGAGGGGGAAATAAAAAAATCACATGAAAACATTGCTATCTGTACTCCAAAACTGTTAGTCATGAGTATTATTTATTGTAGAATTAAAAAATACAACAAAGGACTCCATCCTTAGGACCAATCGCAGCTTTTGAAACTCGGGGATAACGTATCATATCATTTACTCTTCTCCACTTAAATACTATACTTAGTTTAGTTTGCATGTCATAGTTAATTGAATCTATCACTTAAGTCACAAATCCCTCGAACTTTACCGCTTGAATTAAGCCCTATGAGCTAAAAAGATATCATTTTAAAGTCAAGTTTTTTCTTTTTCTTTTTTGGCAAAATAATTTGTTTTATTTAATACTATTAAATAATTATATTAGACAAAGTAGATGTCCCATTGGAATCTTCATTCCTAGTAGTCAGTAGAGACAGAAAAGAGAGTCCAGTTTTTTCTAGTCATCAAGATACTTAATAAAAGGACAAAAGGCAAAGCTTTAATAGAAGGTAACAAAATGTACCAATATTAATCAGTATTTTTGGTAAATGATGCCAATGAATATTCTTACCGGATTATATTAGTAAAACTAGTAGTCCATAATTTCGTGAACATACCTTAAAGTGGATGTCAATAATGGAGATCAAATATGGATAGTATATATATTATGATTGTAGATGCATACGTATTGATAGGGGTGTACAAATGAAACCGACAAACCGCACCAACCCGATAATCCGAGTTAAACCGAGAAAAAAAAATCCGACCATGGTTTGGTTTGATTTGGTTTGGTGTTGGAAAAAAAACCCGATCATAGTTGGTTTGGTTTGGTTTTAACTAAAGAAAGTCAAACCGAAATCAAACCAACCCGACATTACATATATAGAAATTTGAGATATATTTAATATAAAATATACTTATTGTGATGTAATTTATAAATATTTCTTAAGAAATTTCATAATTTTATCTTTTAAGGTATTATTTCAAGGTTGGACTTAGAGCTTTTGAATGTTCCAATAAGTTTTATAGTCATTAACATTAGTGAATTAAATAATGCTAACAAAAGCACAAACCAAAATCAAGTCAATACTAATGCTGACAAAAAACATTCAATTCAATACTACGAACGGGAATGTATTGAATATTTATTTTTTGTTTTGCAATAATTTAGATAAAAATGCATAACCTATTTTTATTTTTTATTTAGCGCTTAGTCATGTAATTATACTCCCTTATTAGTCTACATATTTTAGCATGACGTAGTACTTTTAGGTTATGTTTATTCTATTATGACTTTTTAATTAGCAATATTTATATTACATAATTTTATTGTCTTTATTGTTGAATATTTTAGAATAATGTCATGATACATCCCATACTTTATATTATTTTCTTGAAAAATACTTTATATAGTTGTATCTTACTAGGATTAAAGAAATATTTTGAGCACAATTTATATGTTTTGTTCTACGAAGATTTTACTGGAAAAAAATCCGAAAAAACCCGAATAACCCGAAAACCCGAGAAAAATTGAGAGCGAAAAATCCGAGTTTTATTGGTTTGGTTTGGTCTTTATATTTAATAATCCGACACAATTAGTTTGGTTTGATAATTGTAAAATCCGAATCAACCCGACCTATATACACCCCTACGTTTTGAAATGCATGAGGCAACGCTGGTCAAATTAATGAATGACGAAACTGAGTATATATTAAATTAAAACTCCCAAAAAATCAAAACTTTCACCTCATATGAAAAATACTGTGAAAAAGTCAATATCTGGGTCTGAAGAAAATAAGATCAATGCAATTTTGATTGATCTCCAATGGCCAAGCATAGTGTCCAATTGCTGTTTTCTTTGTTATGCTTCTCGGTATTGTTTTTCTTTCTTTTCTTCAAACTAGTATTAGTACCCACGCGGATAAGCGGACACTAATCATGTCAAATATTTAAGTTATTTGGATTGTATGTAAATAATCTTAAAATTTACACTTTCTTCGTTAGATATTAACTACATGAAAACAAATTAACCATTTATTCTATTTTTCTTTTTTGATACCATTCTTGTTGTTGTTATTAAATCCTAAAAATAATCAGCAAACAAAATATTAACTCATATTTACGGCAAAACAATCAAATGTTTAGATAATGAACGACTCTTTGGATAAGACTTAACTCTTTTATTACTACTTGAACTCTTATTTGGTCGTTAATATCTCTTAAAAAATATTTCTTTCTTAAAATTTTAGTTTCTAAAATATTATTTTTCAATAATAATTATTTTATAATAATGTAATCGAAAATATTATTCTTAATTCAAAACTCATTTTAGTTGGCTATCTAAAAATATAAAAAATTCTTTAGCTAGTGAATTCTTTTACTCCATTTGATTATTGACATTAACCATATTAAATACCTGAGTTATTTGAATTATATGTAAATAACCTTAATATTTGAACCTTCTAAATAATTATAGATAATTGTCAGATATTAATTAAGAAATACTACATGAAAAAAGACTAACATTTTCTCAATTCTCGTAGTGATAATTTTATTTTTGCACTATTTTCATAGGTGTCATTGGAACCTAAAAATAGCTATAAAGTGAAATAATAACTCATATTTATGGCAAAGTACAAAGGTTGACACGATATAAACGATTATTTGATTACGACGTGACTCCTATACTACGACTTGAATTCTTATTTGGTATGATATATCTTTCAAAAAATATTTCTATTTTCAAATTTCAATATATATATATATATAATTACAGGCGAAGATCCAAATAGTGGATTAGTAGCATTACAGAAGAATGCTTTAATAAAGTTAGAACAGTTAAGTATAAGTAGTTGGTTTCATATAAAAAAGTTTTTAAATGATTATTTTTATTATTGTACTATTAGTGGAAATGCTTTTGATCAAGATCTAGGTAAAAAATTATTCAACAAACTACAAGGGATTTTAGGAAGAGAAATAGAAGAACGATGGTATAAAAGAGATGGAGTAATACAAAATCCGAACACAAAATGGTTCATAGGACATAAAATACAACATATAATGGACATATTACAGGAAAAATGTACCCATATACAAATACAAAAAAATTAAAACAGAATAATATGAGTTTTTGCAGATCAACGGTATATACAACGCAAAGTTATGATAAAATGAATATAACAAGAAAAAATATAGAAAATATAAACCTCAATATAATCGAGGATATAATAGAAAAAAATATTATCTTAGAAAATCATCAGCTAGAAAACCATACCTAGATAAAAATAGACATGTTAGAAAATATAGAACAGAAAGGAACTATAAAAACAAACTAGAATGTTTTACTTGTGGAAGTGTAGAACATTTAGCAAATACATGCCCAAAAAGAATTAGTAATAAAACAAGAAATTCTCAATTAATAGAAGATTTTTAAGAAACTTTAATAAATGTAGATGAATATATGTCAGATAATGAACGTATATATTCTATAGTAAGTGTAGATATAGAAGAAAAAACTCAAACAAACACCTCAGAATCGGAAGAAGAGGAATTAATAAATGAGATAGGATTAGAAAAATTAGACTTAGAAGAAATACAAGCAAATACCTTTGTAAATATAGAAGAAGTGTCACGACCCCAAACCCGGTCGTGATGGCGCCCAGCACACTACTAGGCAAGCCCGACTATTAACCATATATTCAACCCAATTGGCAACCAATATTTGATAAGTGAAACTGTAAACATTAAGCCATTTAAGGAAAATACGGAAATACCAATACGAATACCGATGTTTAGCAAAAACTCAAAATATAGCCCAACCCTGGACCCGGTGTCACGAATATGAGCCTGTACGGAATAGAATAATATCCTACTACATAAACTGTCTAAATGTCTGATAGTGTGGAATATAAAAGACAAGGATAAGAGGAAAAGTCAACGGCAACGAACGCCATGCAGCTACCTCAACTGTCCCGAATAAGCAAGCCTGCTGATCACTGAATGTCTACTCAGCCTGTGAAGAAGGATCTAGATCTGCACACATGGTACAGGGAGTAAAGTGAGTACTTCCAACTCAGTGGTAATAAAAATAAATAACACTGAAAGTATAAAATTCCAAAAGGGCACAGATAATGCTATCTCAAGAATTAAAACCAAATAAACAGTAGAAATCCATGAAACATAGCAAGACATTCTCTTGAAAGGAATCAAATAAACAAGAATACACAAGTAGGGACAGCCATTGTTACCTGATCGGTCAGCCATTGTTACCTGACCAAAGCGTATTTCAGTGTTATTGTTACCATTAGTCAGTCATTATTACCTGACTGGTCAGTCATTGTTACTTGACCGAAACACGTATGACACTGTCATTGTTACCACTGCCCATTTCAAAGGGGTACCGCGCGCTCACTGTGGGTGTGCAGACTCCGGAGGGGCTCCTACAGCCCAAGCACTATCAATAAGGCCTGAAAGCCTGAATAGTATCAACACGAGGCCTGAAAGCCTGCTCACAATACACTCGAGGCCTGAAAGCCTCCTCATATCACTCTTCATGCCCTCACATATGGCCCTCGGCCTCAATCAGTCCAAAATAGTCAAAAAGCCTCTCGGGATCAAGTAAAACAATAATACTCAGCTCAACAACAGTTCAAATATTAGTTAAAACTCCAAGTTGAGTAAAATATAGCTGAGTTCATGAAACGGTGTAAATCACATGGACTGAGTTCAATTAATATTTTAAATAGTGAGGGAAACAGTGATGATAGTTCATAAAGAATTCAAACAATCGACAATAAGCCCCAAGTATGGCAATGAGCCCAAGTCATAATGATAACAACAAATCATTTACAAATA
>MU722950.1:96951-125000 GCA_026770625.1 Nicotiana glauca
ATAAGCCCCAAGTATGGCAATGAGCCCAAGTCATAATGATAACAACAAATCATTTACAAATACGCGGTAAAAACCAACAACCGGAACGGACCAAGTCACGATCCTCAACAGTGCGCTACCCCACGCTCAGGTCCAACGTGCAAGTCACCTCAACACAGCACTAAGATGTGCAAATCCGGTGTTTTAAACCTTCAGAATATCATTCACAAGTATTAATCACCTCTGGCCGGCCGATAATCTAGCTCGTCAAGCCTTTCCCTCTCAAATCTACCTCCTCGCATATAGAATCTGATCAAAACCATAAGGGATACGTCACAATAGGCCAATAAACCACAACCCAATCGAAAAGACTCGAAAAACGACAAAAACCACGAAGTTGGCAAAACCCGAGCCCCGGGCCCACTTCTCAAAAAATTACAAAATTCACATTTTCGGAATTCTTATCTCACCACGAGTCCGTACATATAAAATACACAAGAATCGGAGTCCATTGGCCCCCTCAAATCGTCACTTTAGACTCTCTTAGGCTTCAAGCCATAACCTCCATTTTTACCCTTTGACTCCTCCAATTTTCAGTGTTTTAATCCTTGTTTTTATACCATAACAAAATTATTTGAGGTTACAAGTTCATACCTGATGGAATATCCTTCGAAATCTCTTCAAATCGCCCAAAATCGCCTCTAACCGAAGTCCCAAAATATTTTCTAACTTCGGAAATTCGAAGACACTATTTCATTAAACCCTTCTGTGATTTTCGCTTCTGCGGTCCCGCTACCGCTTTTGCAGGACCGATTCTGCGGCCTTTAGACCGCTTCTGCGGTTTCACTTAAACCCACTACGACCGCTTCTGCGTTCTTAAACTGCTTCTGCGGTCGCCGCCTCTGCGATCCACTTGACCGCTTCTGTTGTATCATCCAAAATCGCAGGACCGCTTCTGCGGTCACTTACCGCTTCTGCGGTGTCCGCTTCTGCAGAAACTCTTCCACTTTTGCGGAAATACCAGCCCTTATCCAGGGCCGCTTTTGCGACCAATTAGCCGCATCTGTGGAACCGCTCCTGCGGTCCTTTTTCCGCATATGCAGAAATACCATAAGCTTCAATTACAGGCCTGTTGCAAAACTTTAAAATTCCCGATTAATCACCCGACATCACCCCGAGGCCCTCGGGACCTCAACCAAAAGCACCAACACATCCAACAATCTTATGCAATCTAGTTCCAATCCTCAAAACACGTCAAACAACGCTAAAACCAATAAATTACATCGGATTCAAGCCTAGTTTTCATCAAAACTTCAAAAATGCACAATCAGCCACGAATGACCTGAAAATTTGCAGACATATCCAAAATCACCTAACTAAGCTAGTGCAACTCTCGGAATTCCATTCCGACCCTCGGATCAAAATCTCACCTACCAAACGGAATTCGCCAAATTTCCAACTTCGCCAATTCAAGCCTAATTCTACGTCGGACCTCCAAATTCGATTCTGATCACACTCCTAAGTCACAAATCATCCCCCGAAACTAACCAAACCACCGGAATTCAAATCCGAGCCCTCCAACCACATAGTCAACTTCCGGTTGACTTTTCTACAACAACCTTCCTTCTAAGAGGCTAATTGCCTCATTTTCATCCAAAACCAACCCAACTCTATCCGATCAACTCTAATACCGATATTGAAACATGAAGCAACACAATAAGGAGAAAATAGGGCGATAACTCACGTGACGACGGGTCGGGTCGTCACAAGAAGAATATAACCATAGTTTTGAAAAGAATAAAGGATTAGATAGTAACCAGTGTTTTAAATGTTGATGGTATCCTAGTAGAGAAAAAAAGGCTAAATGTAAATTATGCTATCTAGAGGGATGTATTTCATGTATAGAAAAAGAATTTAAAATAAAAATAAATAAGGAAGAAAAATACAAAGAGATAAATGATTCTACTATACATTTGAGAATAATAACATTAGAAACTTGAATAAATGAATTAGAAAAAAGAATACAAATCGTGGAAAAAGAAAAACAAAAATTAGAAGATATTAAAGAAAATATAACAGAAGAAGATTTAATGAGTATAGAAAACTATGATACACTGATATGTAACGAAGACAAAAAATTAAGTACAATAAAAAATTTAGCAAGAATTAAAATAGAAGATTATGAAATAGAAACGTTAGCATTAGTAGATTCCGGATATACAAGGTGTATAATAAATAAAAAGATAGTTCCACCAAATTTAATTAAAACATTGGACAAACCAGTTGCTGCCATGCAAATGGACGGAACCCACAATATATACAGACATTACATAGATAAATCTCAAATTAGCTTTATAAACACATGTTTAGATTTTTATAAACCCAGTTATAAGGTAGATAAAATATGGGTAAGAGATTTAAATATAAATGTAGACTTTGTATTAGGATTAAGTTTTATATTACATAACAATGGTAGTTGTCTACTTGGTAGAGATGGAGTAATATTTTTTAAAAATATTACACAAACACCAGTACAAACTATAGAAACTGCCACTAGGATAAGAACACGATTGCAAGAAAATCAACAAGAATGTTGTAAAGAATGTAAAGATAAAAATACATGTTGTAAGATCAAAGAAGAATCTAAAACCTTAATATTGGAAGAAAATGATGATGGAGACATACTAGAAAAAGACTATACTTTAATAGATATAGAAACAGAATTATATAATTTTAAAACAGGAATACAAAAAATAGGAATAATAAAAAATGAAAAAGATTTAGATAATATAATAAAAATATTGGATGAAATAGAAATAATAGGAGAAAAACCCTTAAAACATTGGGAAAATAACAAAGTCATGTGTAAATTAGAAATAATTAATCCAGAATATATAATTAAAACAGCCTCAATAGAAGCCACAAACCAAGATCTAGAAGACTTTAAAATTCAAGTCAAAGAACTTATAGATTTAGGAGTAATAAGGAGATCTACTTCTAAACATAGGTCAGCAGCCTTTATGGTGAGAAATCATAGTGAAATAATAAGAGGAAAAGCAAGAATGGTAATAAATTATAAGAGACTTAATGATAACACTAGAACAGACGGATACAAGTTACCAGACAAAACAGAACTGATAAATAGGATACAAGGTAAAAAGATATTCAGTAAGTTTGATTGTAAATCAGGATATTGGCAGGTAAAAATGCATGAAGAAAGTATTGAATGGACAGCTTTTACTTGTCCAGAAGGACATTTTGAATGGTTAGTAATGCCGTTCGGATTAAAAACAGCTCCACCAATTTTTCAAAGAAAAATGGATAGTATATTTGGAGAATATAAGAGATTTGTTCTAGTATATGTAGATGATATTTTAGTATTTAGTAAAGATATTAAAGAACATTTAGGACATCTACAGACAGTATTTAGACTATTTGTAAATAATGGAATAATAATTAGCAAAAAGAAAATGGAACTATGTAAAAATTATATAAATTTCTTAGGAGTAATTTTAGGGGATGGAAAAGTTAAATTACAGCCCCATATAGCTAAAAAGGCTTTAGAAATGCCAGATAAATTAGAAAATACTAAAGAACTACAAAAATTTTTAGGGATAGTAAATTATGCAAGAACTTTTATAAAAGACTTAGGAAAAATAGCAGGACCACTATATGCTAAGACTGGCTCTACAGGTCAAAAACATTTTAACACGGAAGATATTAAATTAGTACAAAAAATTAAAGAAAAAATAAAAAATATCCCTGATTTAAATATGCCACTAGAAACAGACTATTTAATTATAGAAACAGACGGTAGTTTTGAAGGATGGGGAGCAGTTTTAAAGGCAAAACCAAATAAATATAGTGATAAAAATACAGAAAAAATATGTGCCTACCAAAGTGGTAAATATAGAGAAAAAGGAAATATGAGTAGTATAGATATAGAAATATTAGTTGTAATCTATGGATTAAATAGTTTTAAATTATATATATTAAATAAATAAGAAGTAACAATTAGAACTGACTGTGAAGCCATAGTTAAGTTCAACCAAAAGATTAATACAAAAAATAGTAGTAGAAGAAGATGGTTAAATTTTATTGATACTATATCAATATATAACTTAGTTTTTGAACACATTAAAGGAAAAGATAATAGTTTAGCGGATCAGCTAAGTAGACTTAAAATTACTGCCAATTAATAAAAATATTTTACATGTACAGCATGAGACCAACAGTTTCAAAGAATGAAGACAAGGGAAAGGGCGTTCAAGCCTCACCCTCAGACAGATACTTACAGACAGTATTAGGTAATCTTCATTTTAAGCCACAATCTTTTACAGAACAGACTCATATGGATAGGATAAGTTTTGGAAAACATAATTTAATATCTTTTCCACCATCCAACATATCATTTAGACTTTTACTAGAATGTATCATAGATAGACCTCAAAGATGTTTAATTGATAACCTATGGATAACATATAATAAAAAAGACACTAAATATTTTATAGCAGTTCTTAATGCCTTAGGACAGTATTTTACAGACAAAAATCAAGAAAAAAAATTTAAATACTATGTAGTTATACATGGTAAGACAAAATGACATTTTTTTCAGACATGGTTGGAGGTATTAGACTCTATTAAAGATATAAAAAAATTACTATTCAAAGGTTTTAATGATTTTACTGAAGCATTAGACTATGCTAGAGATATACTAGGACCAAACTACTACATCTCCCCAGCGATCAGATAAAACCCAGAAAAAATATCCCAATACAATATCCAGAAAGACAATGACAAAATAATATTCTGTAATCATTGCTCATCAATGACGGAAGCATTCAAAAGAATCAACCAGAAGAATGATGTCTTGATACAGGAAAAAACAAGACTTATGGAGCAGGTAAAGGTGCTAGAACAGCGAATACATGCATTAAAATTTGAACTGACACAATCTCAGACTCAACTTGTGTCTCAATCAGACATAGAGATGAGTAAGAGTTCTCCATCTCAAGAAAAAATGGATGAGAAGGGTGTGCATTCCCCAATGAATGCAGTAAAATCTACTATATCGGATAATGATACAGCTAGTCCGGCTCAAACGGTAACCGGTAAAGACGTATCAAATCCGTTTATGGCTGTCACTTTGCCAAAAAGTGAAGACGAAGGACCATCAAGAAGGAGACTACCTAGAACATTAACACAGGGAGAAGCATTAAAAAAGAAGAGCATAATTTCTAAAAAAAAAAAATGAAAAAATAGAAAATATAATTAAACAAACATTAGAAAATTTCTTTGAAGAAAAAGAGAAGCAAGACAAACATATGATTAAAAGTCACAGTCTTAATCCAAGTCCAGAAAGGCTTCAAAGTTCAGGGGAAGACGAGAATTACGAAAATGATAACCACTTAAATTTCCAAGACTCCCAAGATCCATATGAAGATGATTCGGGAATGAGTTTTGATTCAATAGCTTTACATAATTTAGACACATAAAAACAACAGTCAGTCCTGAAGCAATTGAGAATAACAAAGACAAAGACATACAGAAGCAATAATATGGGAAGAAATTGAAAAAGAAGACATGACATAAAGAAGACGTGGGGACCAGACGTGACATAAAGGAGATGTGACAAAAAGTAAAGTTAAAAGTTTGAGTGAAAGAAAAACGTGACAAAGCACTAATGGGAATCTCTACTCAAGTCATGTGAAGATGGGGCCCAATGAAGTACCCTACAAGGCTAGAAGACAAAGATTTCTGGAAATGGTTGAAGTCCATTTTTCAAATTCGCTCAAAAACTTAGTTATAAAAGCAAGTGAAAGAATAAGAGAAAGACACAACTACAACAGAATTACAACATTACAACACTGCAAAAAACTATCCTAACACCCTTCTTCATCACCAACCATCTTTATTATATACCTTGTCAAAAATTCCCCTATGTATGCCTTAGAATTTCCTACTTTAAGCTTGTAAAATAAATAAATCCTTACGTTTGTGTGTGCAAGTTTTTAATTTTCAAGGTCAGTAAAGCTCTTTCGGGTTTCCCGAAAAGGAAATCTCTCTCATCTAAACATGTAAGTTACTTATTTTATCGAAAAATTATGTTTCTAGATATTACCCCTATTTTTATAGTCTTTATGTTTTTATGTTTATTAGTTGTCAATTACTGATTTGTATATAACTTAAAATCACTTTAGTATATGGTTATCTTTTTAATTTTTTAATAATTTTGATAGATTAACCTATAAATTCCTAGGAGAAACCGGTTAAGTTAAACCCAAAATTAATCAAAAATGGGTACATACGTTTTAACCGGGGCAAGGGTATGGTTAAAGAAAAAATAATTAAGAAAAGCTAAAAATCTTTAAACAATTGGAAAGAAGAGATGAACAGAGTGGGTTAAAAAATAAATAAATAAATAAATAAAAAGAGTATAGAAGGGGATAATTTCAGTTCATAATTTTGATAAAACTGAAACAATATAGGTTTGCAGAATAAGAGAGAGAGAGTACCGGGTAGGATTTTTACAATATAAGACTTTAACGTTTTTACCTTAAAAATTTTTACTGTAATAGTAAAATTTTTAACGAAACAGTAAATTTCTAAGAAACTAAAATATTTTTATGTCTTTCACTCGTAATAACTATACCCATCCATAAGGATTTGCTAGAAGCCTTACCTCAAGCCTATAAGAATTTAAACTAGACATAGACACCGGATTTTACTCGATAATAGACTTAGCTATACATTTTATTTATCTAGAAGAAAATAATAGTATATGTTTTGATAAATACAGAAAACAACTATATCTTATAGTTCAAATACAAAATATCATCAGTTTTGTCATTTAAGATCATATCTATAAGAAGAAGGCATTAATTAAAGACTATATTATATTTTTATCTATCATTCTTTTAAATTTGTATTTATTTGTTTTTATTTGCTTTTATTTTTCTATATATATATATATATATTAAGTAAAGATATTATCCTTAATTTAAAATTCACTTTAATCGGCTATCTAAAAATTTAAATGATTCTTTGGCCAGATTTATTTCAGTATGACTCCACTTTAAGTTTATCGATATCTCTAGCCCCAGAATTTAAATTTTTAATACCCTATATATACAAAAGATTTATTCTTTGAATCATTAAATGTTAAATTAGTTAATTATTATTATAAAATATTACATATATTGTCTTAAAATTATCAAGCAGTTTATTTTTTGACATCATACTTGGCTTAACCTCAATGCAAACTACTCAAATTGCATTCCAATTCTAATTCGAATATCACATCAGTTTGTTAGTAATAGTGATTTTTTTAAACGACACATAATGTAAATTAAAAAATATATTCTAAGATATCCTTATCTTATAATCTATATATGTATTTGAGCTGAAAAAAAATATTTGACATCGATGAGATTAAATTTCAAATTTTTTTTACTCAACAAAAATAAAACATAAGAAGAAATTTGTTGTCATCTTTTATTTCTCGTTTTTAGAACTTTCTAATATTTTTTCGATATTTATTTTTTTAATCTTATTTTTTATGTCATTATTTCTTTTGTTACAAAAAAATAATTTAATTCACTATAAGAGGATGAGTTTTAATAAAAATTATCTACATATGAACTTTAATTATATTTTTTGTCTTTGGTTGAAATTATTTCATATTTTTCTTTTGGATTTATCTAATCAGCTTGAATAGGTGCTCACCCGACCACTTAAATTAAAAATTAAATGATGTGTAATTTATATATAATCTATATATAATTTGTGTATAATCGTGTGTTGTCAGTATATCATCTATTCATATTAGCTATAAAAAGTAAATAATAAATATGACCGAATATTATGTAAATATTTTATAAGATTTGTGTTTTTGAGTTTACCCATGATATAACTTCTATAATAATAATTTTAAAATTCACTATTAATGTTCAAAAATATCTTATCTTTTTATTATCTTTGAATTAGAAAAAGTAAAGAGTTTTTTCAAAATAATTTGTCTACATTTAAAAAAAATATTTTACGTCATACCAAGTTTTTCTGTATATATACTTTTTATTACACGTAAATGTCGCTATAGAAACTATCAATTAGAAACCAATTTATCTCTTGTTGAGATTGAAAAAAACCTTTCACATAATCTAATGATTTAAAACTAATATTCTTCAACAAAAACCCTTGCAATATTGGCTTGACTACAGCTAAATGAAGGGGTTTCAGCTTATACCCTTAATTCCTTGAATGTGCTAAATTGAAATTAATGATAGCAATTGTATAGCCAAAGTTTTATTATTTGTTTGATGTCCATTTATGCAAATTGACTCTTCAAATAAATATTCTTCAAGAAGAAAAAGGAAACAACTTTTTTTTTTTAAATATTGACTGATTTTGTGATGTTTCTTTCTCTACCATGTATGATTATTTTATTATATATGTAAGTAAATTTTTATTTGGTTTCGTAAATTCTTTTTTGTTAATTAGATAAACATAGACGTGTACCCTATATATTACATTTATTTTAAAAGATTTTTATTTTATTCAAATCTAGCTACAGTGTTTTAAAGAACTATACTTATAGGATTTTAAATGTGAAAGAGTTTTATAGTTATATGGAGTATTTTTTTTTGGCTATAGGCGAGGTAGTATTTAAATAATTAAAAAATAATAAAAGTTCCTAACATGATTGCATATGACCATTAATCGAATTCAGTATGATAACATGATAAAAAAAGATAAATTTTATTTTTAATTTAAATTCGAATTTTAAAACTTTATCTATAAATTCAAAATATTATATATATATATATATATATATATATATATATATATATATATATATATATATATATATATATATATATATATATATATATATATATATATATACATACATACATACATACATACATACATACATACATACTTGACTTAACTATAATGTCAATTATATAATAATTTTTTTGCTTTAATATATATATATAAATATATAAATATAGATATATAGATTGAAAAATTCAATGAAGTGTTAGCACAAAATTAATCCAGACCCTTCATATTGTTATTGTACACGTGGGTAGTATCAGTTATTGTATAGAACATTACTGGAGATGGTAGTATGTTTTGGAAAAAAATTTCCTATGAAATTGCGGCTCCTCTCCGCTACTCGCTCACCATTTTTTGGGAGAATGGTATTTTTATATAGTTTTGATCTTATCTTTCACAATTTATTTATATTTCATCGTCTTCTAGTTATCATTTTATTCAAAAAATATTATCATATACAAATTGTGCACACTAAGAGAAAGAGGAGATATGTTCGCAATAACTACCTCAAGAAAGTCTCCCTATCTTCTAAAGGTGCTTGTCACTTTGTTTGTACCTTCTTGGCTTTAAATTCTATTAGATAGAACTTAAAATTGAAAACTAGATTTGATTATAATTTTAAGTGAAATAATCATTTTTCACTTTTTTCCAAATAGGAGTAAAATTTATGTCCAAATGAAATTTTAATTTTCACACACATAATATATATATATATTATTTTATTTTATTTTGAAATTCAACTTACTAACAAGGGATGTGGTGGAGTGGTATGTACTTCTTCATCCTTAACTAGAGGTCTCGGTTAGAGTCTCTGGGTATAGAGTCGCCTTTTGTTAGGTAAAAATTGCACGGGGTGATTGTACCCACTTTTTAAACAACTTCAGCCTCCTCCTTCGTTTTCCTCTTTCTTCTTCTACAACGATGACTTCAACATTGCTCTCTTTGATTAATGAAGCTAAAGCAAATATACTGAGGACTTCCACTTGGATTATTATAACATTAAAAATCCCAAATCAAAAGATAATAAAAGTTCTTTGAAATTTTACTCTCCCACTTGAGTTGCTTTTGAATGATTCTTCTTCTCTCCGTTTTGAGAGTATCTCTTTTCTGTAAATTTTAAATACCTATAGCTGATTTTATTTGATTACAGGCTCGATTAGCGAGTGTTGAACTTTCAATAAACCATTGTAGAGCTTCGAAATATCACTGGTAAACCACCAACAGAGAAGAAAAAACATAACAAAATTGACTATTTCTCCACAACTTTGTGTCGTTCCAAACAATCAAAAGGAGGTAATGCATCCAAGGCTGAGAAGAGCAAGGCTGCAGAGACTAATAAGCCGAAGAGGCCTACAACATGCTGAAGTTAATCAAATATAGAACAAAAACTTCAGCACTTGAGTTAAAGTTTTCCAGTTACAAAGACAAAAACTTCGGCTCTAGAGATGAAGTTCCCCAGTTACAAAACAAAAACTTCAGCTCTAGAGCTGAAGTTCGCCATTATAAAAAACAAAAACATCAGCTCTAGAGCTGAAATTCGCCAGTTATAAAACAAAAATTTCAGCTCTAGAGCTGAAGTTCGCTAGTTACAAAATAAAAACACAAAAACAAAAACTTCAGCTCTTGAGCTGAAGTTCGCAATTTACAAAACAAAAACTTCAGCTCTAGAGCTGAATTTCGCCAGTTACAAAAATAAAAACTTCAGCTCTAGAGCTGAAGTTTGTCAGTTACAAAACAAAAATTTCAGCTCTAGAGCTGAAATTCACTAGTTACAAAATAAAAATACAAAAACAAAAACTTAAGCTCTAGAGCTGAAGTTCGCCAGTTACAAAACAAAAACTTTAGCTCTAGAGCTGAACTTCAGGCCCGGCTACTAGAATGCTAAAGTTTTGTGTGAGTGCCTTTGCTACTTCAGCTCCGTATGCTGAAGTCAAGCGAAAAAGCGGGTACGCTTGCAATTATTTTTGCAAAGCGGGCACAATTTAAAACGTGACACAAAAAGCGGATATAGATGCAAATGCCCCTTTTGTTAGGGAGCACTTTACCCCCAATGAAGGACTTTCCGGTGCAAATCTGAATTTAGTTGGCCCCAATATAAATATTCATATTCTTTCGGTTTCAGTTCAGCCAAATGCTATCCAAACGGGCAATAGTTTTTTGGAGTAAATTTAGAATACAAACAGAAGTTATCTGCAAATCTTTTAACCCCCACCACACTGAAAAGGATAATTTTAAATTGAATTAATTCCGCATGCAACGCCTGACCACAACCAAATTCGTAAGTTGAGGATGAGAATACCGATTGCAATTGGACCTATCACGAAAATGACCGCTGACCAACGACCACTACCAAATTCGTAAGTTGAAAATACATTATAATTTCATAGTTGATTGATATAATTAATGTCATTCTAGAGATAGTCCATGCTGCCACTCGAAATGAGTTTATGGCAATAATTTTAGCAATTTCAAGTTGCAACTTAGGCGCAGCCACCTTTGACTAAATTTTCTAATTTGCCAAGTAATTGTAGTTGGCTTTGCCTGACAAAGACTAGTAATAATTGCTTTATTCAACTCAGTTTATGTAACTGAGAACGGGATTTAAAAAAAAAAAAAACTTCTAAATCTTTGGATCTAAAACAAGTTATAAATATTTGTGTTAGTTTTATAACATCTTTATTAAGGCTAAATAAAAAATCTTAAACTAAATTATAGTTAAATATATAAAAGTATCATTTTTATTCAAACTAATATCATCACAGACAAGAAACAATATCTAATAGTACTTTTTTTTGGTCAAAGCTATCTAATATTCCCTCCGT
Source organism: Nicotiana glauca (assembly GCA_026770625.1). Classification (NCBI taxonomy): domain Eukaryota; kingdom Viridiplantae; phylum Streptophyta; class Magnoliopsida; order Solanales; family Solanaceae; genus Nicotiana; species Nicotiana glauca. The sequence goes on from MU722950.1 coordinate 108,594, forward strand.
TCACTTTTACTTGGCATGTTTTGACTTTTTACGCCCTTAAAAAATAATAAATGAAATGCGTAATTTATTATGATACCCATATTAATTGATGCATATTTATTGGATTTGAGAAAATAATTTGAAATGAGTAATAATACTATGGGTATAACAGAAAAAAAATTATCTTCTCTTGGTACACATTGAGTGATAAATAAAAATAAAAATTTATTTTTAATATATGTACCAAGAAAAAGTGAATGGAAGAAGTATTTAATTGATTGAGGATGGACCTTCCACATTTAATAGTATGTCCAATATCTAGAGGGTTCAACTTAAAGGATAATAATTGACGTCAGCGCTTCATTAATTTCTCTAATTAAAGGAGGAGAAATAATATTTAATCACCGTTTTCAGTGTGGTAATGTATTAATCTATGCCTATAAATAGAGGAAGATTATGTTCTGTGTTCCATCCAAGCCTGTGCTTCCAGTCCTTTAGCTATTTCTACAATATCGCATATTCAAACTTTCCAATGAAGTTGCAGCTACTCTACTCGCTCTCCATTTTTTTGGTGAGTAGCATTTCGTATAGTTTTCGTCTTATACAAATAGCAAGCCAGTTTTATTATTTATTTTTCTGGATGGTATACAGAGATTATATGATTATACACATATTATACATGAATGATACATATATATATATATATTATCAAGCTATTTTAATTTAAGCGATTGGATGTACGACTATTTAGGTTAGTTCTTCCATTTTAAAAGAGCTTTCAAGAAAGCTACTTGAGTCAACTTACTTATATGCTCATACTCTTTGACAAATCAAAGTATTTGAAAGTGGAAAAGCTTCATTATATTTTACATATTGTTTACATGGGAGCTAGATACTAATATAAAGAAAATTGTTTCTTGTTGAATGTAGCTTGCTTTTGTAGCATGTGTATGTTGTGCAGCTATATCTCCGGAGGTTTATTGGAAAGTAAAATTGCCTCATTCTCCAATTCCCAAAGTCATCAAAGATTTGCTTCCTGAATCAGGTTAGTCTTAATTCAAAGGGGTATTTTTTTTTTTTTTTTTTTTTGTCAAATGGGTAAAGTTTAGTGACCACACGTTAACTTATTCCTTGTTTTTACATGTTGAATGAAAGCACAACATTTCTATAACTTCCATTATATGTAACGTTTGACTTGTCTTCCAAATATGTCTCTATGCATGTCGTTGTGACTTAATTATATTTGTATCATTGGGTGTTTTTAAGCTACCTTAGCTATGGTCAAAAGTTTAATTATCTGGAATATTTATTTAACTTCTTTGCAATTTTATGTTTAAAGCATAATAGTTTTACCTCTCTATTATACTTCATTGCACTTTTTATCTCTCTCTCTCCGTTATATATCCAACTTTACATATTTATTCATCAGAGTTTATAGATCTAATCCAATTTGAAAAAGCCAAACTAAATTAATTACCTATATTGCTCAATTACATATTACATGTTAATGTTTGTAGACCTCATTTCTAAAAGAAAATGACCGTCATTATATTGCAGAGGATGCCGTTCACACTAAAGAAAAAGTTTACTATGGTTTACACCAGCATGGAGCCTGGATTTTTCATGATGCTACAGAAGATGAGATACGTGAGATCAAAAAGCAAAGCCCAAACGTGAATGAGCTCCAACATGTAAATGAAGGAAGCAATGCCAAAAGTCATTTTCAAGATAATTTGCTTTACAAACCTTACTTCTTAGAAATGGATTTGGAGAAAGGAAGAGTCATCAACTTTCCCTCTCTAAAAAATAAAAATGAAGCACCATTTTTGCCTCGTCAATATGTGGAATCGATTCCTTTCTCGTCGAAAAAACTCCCGGAAATTCTAAACCATTTCTCAATAGATAGTAGCTCAAAGGATGCTCAAACAATAGAGGAAACAATCAAAGTTTGTGAAGAGCCAGCGATGAAAGGAGAGAGGAGAAAGTGTCCAACTTCTTTGGAGTCTATGGTAGATTTCAGCTTATCCATGCTCGGCACGAACAATATTCATGTATTTACAACAGAGGTAGAAGGGGAAAATCAAATGTTGCAGAAATACACTATTGAAGAAGTTCAGCAGTTAGCTGATGGGGTTAACATGATATGCCACAAGCTTAATTATGCATATGCAGTGCACTTTTGCCATGGTGGAGGAATTACAAAGACATTTATGGTATCTATGGTTGGTGCTGATGGAACAAAGGTCAAAGCAGTATCAATATGCCACAAAGATACATCTCTTTGGAACCCAAAAGGATTGCCTTTTGTAGTGCTTAAGGCTAAGCCTGGAACTACCGGTATTTGTCATTTCCTTCAAGATGATCAGATTGTTTTTTCTCCCTTCTAAAGAAGCCTAATAAGGGTTTAGCCGGTCCTGGATCGTAAATATACTTAGCTAGGTGTTTACACCAAATTAAGCAATTCAACTTTAGCAGTTAAAGTTAAAGTGATAGTAGATGCACGTGTGTATGAAGAATGCATCAGTTTGCATTCATAAGCTTTATATCATCACACTGTTTGTCTGAAAGAGTCTGGTTACTGTTTCTTGGTAGGTGCCTTATTCTTTATGTAATGTATCTTTATTATAATAATAATTTGAAATGATTCTGGCGTCAAGGTATTTTTTGTTTTCTGATTCCTATTAATTGATCAATAGCCTTGTGAAAATTTTTCGAGCTTTAAAGCTGCGAGCATGTTGCAAAAATTCAACTTTAGAATTCTGATTGTTAAAATTTTGAAATTTCTCCACATGCACATGTACTAAGTGAGATATATTTCAATTATGCAACAATTTTAATACCGGGAAATGAATGTTTTGGATGTAGGATTATACTGGGTATGTTGTTGTAGTAGTTGGAATAGAACTGTCATATGCAAGCTTATGTGGAATTTGTGTCCCAACAAAAAAGACACCTTGTGGGTAAAATAGGGTTACACTTACTATATAAAGGAGCAGCAAATCTGAAATATTGCACCAAAACAAGCCTCATAGGTCACTAGTGCAATGACCTATGACAATGTGGGAAGCTGAGTTTCAGGCAATGACAATGTTCTCTATTAAGATGTATGTCAGGATTAGAGGTGTTTTCCTTAAGGTGTCATAACCTAAGAAGGTCCTAAATTTTTAGATTATTCATAATGAGATTAGTAGCACATGAAAAGTTAAATACCAGAGATCTAGGTTGATACAATGGGTTTGAGTGCCACAAATTAAAACTGTCCTCTATGTATTACTGAAACTGAAAATATAGCACATCTATTCTTTCAATGTTATACTTGTCACACCTCTTTTTTACCCCTCCAAAAAGATATGTATGTGTTATGGATTTGGGGGTTAAAGAGTTTTTCCAATTAAAGTGACAAATTTGAGTGAAGATTATTTATTTAAAGAGTCGTCACTTGAAATTAATTTTTGGGTGTTCCAAGTCCCCTTTTATTTGAATCCCTATTCAAAGGAAGATTTGACTCTTTTATATCGGTCCACGGAAAAAAAGTTCGGATAAGGAATTCTGTTGACCGGGGAGAAGGTGTAAGGCATTCCCCGAGTCCCGTGGTTCTAGCACGGTCACTATATTGACTTAAAACTGGCTTGAATTAATTTTGGATAAACTGTGATTTATATGATTTTCATGCTTTACCTATCCGCTTTTATTCCTTGATTATTAAAGAATATAATCAAATGTCATAATCACACTACGCAAACGAATGTGTGATCAAACAACAAAATTAATTAGCTTATCATAATTGAGCCTCGCAAGCGAATCCACAATCACGCCAATCAACTATTTATAGTAATTTTGAAAAATTACTTTATTTGAGAAAATTGATTCTTGAAGATTATTAAAAAAAATGTGTTAGCTATTGCGCCACGCAAGCGAATCCGCGATTTTAGCCAAGGATTGATTAAATTAAAAATTAACTAAAACTAATGGATATGGCATGAGATTGTTGAATTAATTTATTAAATGTAAAAGATCACGCTACGCAGGCGATTCCGTGAAGTTAAACATGCCTATTAATTGCCTACCATTTAAATTAATTATAAAAAAAGACTAAGTTATCTCGTAAAAAAAAATTATTTTTATCTAGGTTAGTTGACTAGATATATATATATATATATATATATATATATATATATATATATATATATATATATATATATATATATATACACACACTAAAGTTGGGCCAACGTATCAATCTATTGCAAGTCACTGAGTTAGTTTAATGATTCAATAAAGAATGGGAAGCTAGTGGATTAGAATATTATTGGCCCATCTAGCATTACTAAAAATATGAGCTAGCTGAATTATTATTAAAAATGGGGAAAATAATCCTCTATAGCCCCTCAAAATTTTAATAGCCCATATTTTGTACCACTTTCAAAAAATGGTCCTTCGGCTCAAACATATTGCATGTAGTAGCCGAAAGGAATGAGTGTGACAACACAAGTGCATGTAGCTCAGTGGATAGGGCGCTTGTTTCCTAAGCCGAAGGTCGCATGTTTGACCCCTACTGGCGCAACGAACCAACCCTTTTTTGCAATGTATAAATATTGTATCCTAAGTTCGACAGTGTATTATTGGTGTATATTGAGCCTATCTCAATTGTGCTTGTGTATCTAAAGTGTATATATTTGTGTACCCCAAATATATTCTGTATCGTGAATGTATAATCTGTCTAAAAAATGTATCAAAATTGTATATAATATGTATTTTCTAATATGTAAACATAGTGTATATAAATTATATACAATTTTGTATGTGTAATCTGTGCACGCTGTGTATTTGGAGTGTATCATGTATTTTTGTATAGTGACAGTCTTTTTTGNTGACCGGGGAGAAGGTGTAAGGCATTCCCCGAGTCCCGTGGTTCTAGCACGGTCACTATATTGACTTAAAACTGGCTTGAATTAATTTTGGATAAACTGTGATTTATATGATTTTCATGCTTTACCTATCCGCTTTTATTCCTTGATTATTAAAGAATATAATCAAATGTCATAATCACACTACGCAAACGAATGTGTGATCAAACAACAAAATTAATTAGCTTATCATAATTGAGCCTCGCAAGCGAATCCACAATCACGCCAATCAACTATTTATAGTAATTTTGAAAAATTACTTTATTTGAGAAAATTGATTCTTGAAGATTATTAAAAAAAATGTGTTAGCTATTGCGCCACGCAAGCGAATCCGCGATTTTAGCCAAGGATTGATTAAATTAAAAATTAACTAAAACTAATGGATATGGCATGAGATTGTTGAATTAATTTATTAAATGTAAAAGATCACGCTACGCAGGCGATTCCGTGAAGTTAAACATGCCTATTAATTGCCTACCATTTAAATTAATTATAAAAAAAGACTAAGTTATCTCGTAAAAAAAAATTATTTTTATCTAGGTTAGTTGACTAGATATATATATATATATATATATATATATATATATATATATATATATATATATATATATATATATATATATATATACACACACTAAAGTTGGGCCAACGTATCAATCTATTGCAAGTCACTGAGTTAGTTTAATGATTCAATAAAGAATGGGAAGCTAGTGGATTAGAATATTATTGGCCCATCTAGCATTACTAAAAATATGAGCTAGCTGAATTATTATTAAAAATGGGGAAAATAATCCTCTATAGCCCCTCAAAATTTTAATAGCCCATATTTTGTACCACTTTCAAAAAATGGTCCTTCGGCTCAAACATATTGCATGTAGTAGCCGAAAGGAATGAGTGTGACAACACAAGTGCATGTAGCTCAGTGGATAGGGCGCTTGTTTCCTAAGCCGAAGGTCGCATGTTTGACCCCTACTGGCGCAACGAACCAACCCTTTTTTGCAATGTATAAATATTGTATCCTAAGTTCGACAGTGTATTATTGGTGTATATTGAGCCTATCTCAATTGTGCTTGTGTATCTAAAGTGTATATATTTGTGTACCCCAAATATATTCTGTATCGTGAATGTATAATCTGTCTAAAAAATGTATCAAAATTGTATATAATATGTATTTTCTAATATGTAAACATAGTGTATATAAATTATATACAATTTTGTATGTGTAATCTGTGCACGCTGTGTATTTGGAGTGTATCATGTATTTTTGTATAGTGACAGTCTTTTTTGTATATATTTTATATAGTAACATCTATTTTGTATATATTTTGTATAGTTACATCTATTTTGTATATATTTTGTATAGTGACAATCTATTTTGTATATTGTTTGTATAGTTACATCTATTTTGTATATATTTTGTATAGTTACATATATTTTGTATATCTTTTTGTATAGTGACAGTCTATTTTGTATAATTTTTGTATAATACCAGTCTATATTGTAGATATTTCAACTTTTTTTATAGTCATCTCCTCTATTCTTCCTCTCATTGAGAAACCAGCCACCGGCGTCCATGACCTCACAGTTGCCGAAAATGATAACAAAATTGCCGGAGTTTTAAATTTTTAGCCAACAATTTTCAGAATATTATCTACAACTCTTGAAGCTCATATCTGCAATTAAACAAAATATGAAGCCTAGTGAGAACATATGACTTGTGCCTTCAAGACTTCAATGTTGTCTTTGTTAATTCCTTCAATCATGTTAAGTGATTCTTTCAGTTTTACTATTGTTTCTGGATGATAAGAAGCAAGAGTTTTCTCATTACAAGTATCCTCTGCTCCATTTTGTGAATACTCCAAATTTCATATCCCACTTTGGCATTTCCTCAAGCAACTTGTGAGCCTTCTTCATAGAATTTTCTATGCCTGAAATCGAGAAAAATCTAAGGGTTCAGAATTCACCTTCTTAATTGGAGAAAATAACAAGGCTTTCTCTCCTCCAATGGTTTGGCTTCTGCCAATCGTTACCTCTTGTGTGGATTTCTATCTCATCCATGTATTCGGCCATATCAAAATCATCACCGCCTACTTTTGATTGCGGCTCATACGTGGAAAAATATTATTTCCTTCAATGGCCCGGCTACTTCAGATATATTCCTCTTCAACGAAGCTTCTGAAATACCAACAGAGGACCCAACAACAATAGAATTCTGCTCAACCTTTGTCAATCTGAAATTAATGGCAACAGAAGCAATAAATTCTCAATCAGTAGCTTGCTACATCAACTGCAGCAAATTAAAAGACTGACCAAAAACATCAATCTTTTCACCTCCCACCAAAAGTAAATACGAGTTGGGAAAAAAAAGGAAGAAGACGTGCAAAACTAATAAGGGCGGACAACAATAATTAGAAATAAGAAAGAAAACTTCATAGATCTGGCCAGTTCTAGGATTTTCCGGTGTTTTGTTGTTGTTTTAACGAGTAAAAGTCCCGATCTTCTTAGATCAAGCCTGTTCTAGGACTTTGTGGCGAGGAAATTCGATCAGTGAAGTTTCCGGATAGCAATTATTATTATTTTTAGGCTGTGGCTTGTATGGGTCAATTTGTGGGCTACTGGATGCTATTTGTTTTGCCCGATGGGCTATAAATGAAGTTCGCTCTTAAAAATACGCCAAGAAATGGATTTCATTTGGCCCAATGCTATACAGAAGAAAAGGGGTAATTTTATTGTTTAAAGGTAAATGTGCCAGCTTTTATTTGATTCAATAAGGCCCAGAGTTGATACAATTTTAGCTCTTTACTTAGTTTGCATTCATGACTACTAACTACACAGTCACAATTGTATAAATGCCCACTTTGAAAAAATAGTCACTTTTGCAAATCCGGCAAAATGAACAGGTTCACAAAGATATTACCACAGCATTCCTAGAAACATATATTGGCAGTGTAATTTCAGCAACTAAAACGAAATCATGTTATGTGTTATACACCTAAAGTCATTCATGGCATACTTAGCATTGTTACTCGGATACAGTAGCTTGAAAACATGCTTAAAACCCCATAAACGACTTAGATATCACATTTAAAAACTTACAACTTGATATTCAAGTATTATAAAGGATTATATTCACGTTATTACATGCTTGATACATAACAATAACATCCAATCTCTTTTATTGTCAAACTATCATCACATGAAACACGGTTACATGGTGCAGTAGGTTCAAGTTGTTCCTATTGCTGAAAAGATATACATTATGAGTCTTAAAGGATTATCTGGATAGAAAAAGAATTAACAGTAGCGGAGTAGGCAGAAACAATGGTAGAAATAGCAGAAAAACAACAACAACCAGCAACAGATCAGTGTTAGAAACAGCCCAGAAAATCCCGCGAAGACACTTAAAACTAGTAGCTAACAAACTCAGAAATTAGCCAAACGATTGCTCTATTTTTTTTAATGATTTTTTCACTCTAGGAGTCACTCTAAAGCTCACAAACTTCAGCTTACTAAAGTATTCTAGCTACTGATTTTTTCTGTTCAAAGATGTGTGTTCCGGCAACGCTCAAGGTGTGTAAAAGATGTCTTTCTTAGAGTCCAAGATCTTTTTGAAATGAGGAAAGAGATCCTCTTTTTTTTCGGGGTGGGGCGGGGGAGGGAAGGACCTTGGAACAAATTTTGTTTGGCCAAAAATCTGTCCAAAATGATAGAATTTTGACTAAAAATCTGTCCAAAACCACATTTTTGTCCTATGAACAATTGTTCTCACCAAATATGACAGAATTTTGGAGTATTGTACTCCAAAACAGTCCCCGAACAGTAAAAACAAACTAACAAATGTCATACACCCGAGTATCTTCTACTATCCTCATAAACCAATATCAAACTAAACCATTGCTTCAAATGAGAAGGTGCAAAATCTAAAAACTAGACCTGAACCATTAAACTAATAAAATAATCTAATGACCATAAACAAATAAAATATGTAGTTAAGGCCTTAAACTAATTGGCTTAAACATAGACAAAACTAGAAATACTAAACCTGAAAATCAGAGCTCAAACCTAATCACAAACAATTCTATTGTTTTATATACGACTAGGCAAACAATTTAATACAAAATTGCAACAACGAGACTAGACTAAACACTGAACATACTCGACCTAAAAGACTAAACATTACTTTAAAGGAAATCAAGGATTAATTAATCTAAAATAATTATAGATATACTTTCTGACTTTTAAAGAAAAATAAGAGTAACATTTACTAATCTAATATACTTACACGTAACGACACTCAAGACGATTAAACAAAGTTTAAGACAAATAACCTAAGGATAGATGACTAATTAATATAGCTAATACAGAAATACATATATGATCAAGCGAATCAGTGACAACAAAGAAGAACGAGCAAAGAAATTAAATGAAACCTAAACCTAATACAAATAAAAATAGGAAAAAAAAAATAGAAGTAGAGCTATACCACACGAGAGGAATCAACACCAATTCGAGTCGTCATGAGATGCCAAGGATGATGTCGTGATTGCCCGACCTTGAACGGGCGTTTCTTTCTACCACACGCCAAAACAAATGAGTTCTAGTGTTGTGCTAAAGAGAAACTAGTGTTCTTTGGTCGCGAATAGTCTAAAAATGAAGGGCCACTGATGGTCTTGGGTGGTCGAGGCAGTGGCAAGCAGTGGTGTGGCGGGCATCGGGGTGGTCGGTGGTGGCTGGCCTAAGTTCGATGGTTTTTCGGAGGGGTTTGGAAGGTTTTGGGGCGGGGAATGGAAAAGTAGAGGGTGAGAGGACGCCGGTGGTGTAAAATTTTTGGAGTTTGGGATGGTGAGCGGCGGCTAGCATTTCGGTTCAACTTAGATTTACGGAGATTGAGAGGGGTTATGGGGATTTTGTTTCATTTTTTTTATATATAAGATAAAAATATAAATTTTAAAAGGTCAATTATTACTATTAATATTATTTTTTATTTTTTTAAATTATTTAAAAAAAATCCGAAAGTATTTTTAAAAAAATTATTTTGGTTGATTTTAAATAATTGAAAAAGGAAAGAAAGTTGGAATTAAAAAAATAAAAGTTAAAAGTGGCTGAAAATTAAAAAAATCAAAAGTAAAAGAAAGTTGAATTTTTAAAAGAAAAGTAAAAGAAAGTGGCATTTTCTTTTAAAAAATAAAAGAAAGTGGAAAATTAAAAAAATAAAAGTAATTAAAGTTGTAATTTAAAAAATAAAAGCAAAGAAAGGTGAAGATTTATTTTATAAAAAAATAAAAAGCAAAATATAAGTGGGATTTCTTTTAATTAAAAAATAAAAAAAATAAAAAAAATAAAATCTGAAATTTTCGAAATATTTTGCTATAAATAGAAGGATTAATTTGGGGTTCAGGAGATAGAGAATTTGGGTCTCTTCCTGGTGAGTTGGAGGACTCTTTTTGGTCAGTCTTGAGAGATCATTTTAAGAGAGTTTCTGGGGGTCTTCTCCCTGGTCAGTTGGAAAAGAAAGGATAACTGAACTTTGGAGAATAGGAATCAGTTCTTTTGAGAGTTGGAGAGCACATAGAGATATAGACATCATTTTGGAACTAACTTGAGAGAAAAATAAGTTTTGAATGCTTTAAGTCATTTTCAGTTGTGGGGGATATACATAGAGATATTCTGATAGATACTGGGATATGAACTATAAAAACCTACTGTTCCATTGAACTTTGAAAAAAACTTCAGTTTAAATCATCAAGTGGCTTTTGAAAATCATCTTGGAGAGGCATTTTAGCTGAGAGTTTAAGACAACACCTTTGATAAATCGGTGTTTGAATGTGTTACTGTCCATTGGGGTGGAGAGTTGTTTCTGGTTTGATTTTGAATAGTTTGGGGTGTGATTGAGTTAAATTTTATTGAGGTTTTGGTCTACTGAAGTGGTGCAGTAGTTTGATGTTCTATATTTGGGTTAATTCAAGTTCAATTTCGAGTTATTTGGGTCCATTCAGTTGATTTGTGGTCGATCTCTTGTTTTAATCTGGTTTCTGATTTGTTACTGGGGTGTTGCTGATTGTTGTGTTGTTACTCTTGTTGACTTATTCATTCTCCTTCATTGTCTCTCATTTCCAGGTACACATTTTGTATTTCCAGCTAATTTGAGATGAAATGAAGTGCTGTCAAGTTTTCTAGTTGAATTCCCTTATATCTGGATGTTCAATAGAATTCTTTAGCTTGAAACTGATTAATAAGTGTATAAATGGATTGTATATGTGCTAATGTGCCCTTTAGCCCCTTATTAATTTCTGCAATATGACTGGACTGTATAGACTATGGCTTCTCATGTTTATGAAAGTTAAATATTTAATTGATTCCAGTGGTGTGTTTCAGTAGGCTATCTCAGTATTGCAGTTACAAAATTGCCAGATATATGAGCAAAGTCGTGTTAAGTTGAGTAGCATATTGAATAAAATTAGTAACTAGTGCTAATTCTCATTATTAATGATTAATGTTAGCCTAATGTCAGCTCTTAGGCACCAATGTATTTTCAACAGTTGCGAAAGAGGAGTTCAAAAATGGCTTTGTATCACACATAGTTAATTCCAATAATCCAATTATCTAATAATGTTAGTTTAAGTTAGTTCGAAAATAGCTAGTTGGTTTTAGTAATAATATCACCAAACTCAGGTGTTTGGTTTGATCGTGAATTTTAGTAACATTCACTAATAGATCAGGGAATAGGACAATGTGAGTATGAAATAAAACTCAAACGGACGGTGTTAATGTCCCGTCCCAATGTGAACAAAAGGGATTCGATCTTCTGCTCGTCCAAATATTTTGCCCAACTTGGGTTGATCTTAAGCCCAATGTATATATTACTAAGAATTCTGTCCAATGTGTACATTACATGGTTTGGGCTCCTCGGGCCCAAGATCGAAATGGGTACTAGTTTGTTGGTTTAAAACGACAGGTGGCGGATTTTAAGTTAGGTAGCGGGTTCAAACTAGAAGGTGTTTCCTTTTGTTTGGGCCCGGACTTGAACTTGAAGTCCGAACTTTTAATATTAACTGATTAGGATTTTCTTTATTTTTAGAGAAAAAAATAAAAATAGAAAATCCTAGCTGCTTTAGGTTTGCCTTTAATAAATGAGACGAGCCTCGCCAAATAAAACGCACAAACTATGGGGCCCTCATGAATGTATACATATTAAAAATACTTATACTTCGGGAGGGACCGTTTAGTGAATTGCACGGTCTTCCCCAAAATAATAACACGCTAGTCTCTTTAGCCACGTATTAATAAATTCACTTTCTTAAAATCGGGTGCACATTTATGTGACCCAAATCCAAATCCCAACGGAGTCAAAATATATCAATAACCACGGGTATATTGATGTGACGTGATTTTAAATGTATTTTCACGACGTTGCAATTCTTATAAAATAATAATAATATTATTAAAAGTGGTTAAAGGTTAAAATTTACACATAAGTTAAAGCATATTATTAAAATCAGATAATTAAGCCGAATATAACAGTTGAGCGACCGCGCTAGAACCACGGAACTCGGGAATACCTAACACCTTCTCCCGGGTTAACAGATTCCTTATTCGGATTTCTGGTGCGCAGACTATAATATAGAGTCAAACATTTCCTCGACTCGGGATTCAACCGATGACTTGGGACACCATAAATCTCACAAGTGGCGACTCTGAATCTTTTAATAAACGAACCCCGTTTCGATTGTTCTTTAATTGGAAAAACTCCCTCTACCACGCCCTTCGTGGGGTGCGGTGGCGCCGAAAAGGAGGTGTGACAGCTCTGGCGACTCTGCTGGGGATATAAACCCAGAACTTTTGGTTCAGGGTTTAGAATTCGAGCTTGGTATATTTGTTGTATTTGGCTTGTATATTATCTAATTTTGTTATATGTTTGGGCCTAATGTGCTAAATGTTTTACCGCTTTTGATATTATTTGAACTGTATATATAAACTGTGCCGAAACTTTTCTCTTCTCACCTCCGGGGATGTGCTCACTGGTTGAGACTCCCTATTATGTTAGTGTCATACCTTGAAATAAGAAAGGGCTCGGACAAGTTACAAAGCCGGGCGATCTCGCGGGTCCCCGGTACGTAGCCCCCTCCCTGACTCGAGTTGTCCGCTCGGGTACACTGTCTAGAACACATACCCAGGTTTTAACCTAGAATAACTTGACTTCATGCCAGATCCCCTAGTAGGAACGCTTATTTGCATCATGTTGCATTTGATTTAGGGGACTCAACAGAGGGGTTGGGTCCGTCTAGGACAGGTAACCTGAAATGAAAAGACCATCCTGCTGCATCTTGTTTATTTTGCGTATTTATTTGCTTCAGACTTGCATGATGACCGGCTTGTGAAATCGAAAATTTTGAAAAAATTGTGGAAAAAAAATAATCGTGTAGAGAGATAACTACTCATTTTTAGAAAGAAAAAAAAAAACCAATGTCCAATTAGTGTCGAAACGCTGCCGGATTTTTGAGAAAATGGAAAATATATATATATATATTTGCCGATGAAAAAAAAAGGAGAAGTTTTTATTTTTGAAATGGTCTATTTTATTTGCTAGTGAAAAAGAAAAAAAAATTATAATTTGCTTTATATGTCAATAAAAATAAAAAATAAAAAAGAGTTTTATTTTTTTAAATAGTTTATTTTATTTTCCACTGAAAAAAAAATATTCTACTTCATTTGCCAAAAAAAAAAAGAGTAAAAAATGTGTGATTTGGTTTTCAAAAATAGTTTGTGTTTTGAAATGAAAAAAATATATATAATTCGTTTTATTTGCCAATGATTTGGAAAAAATGTGTGTTTTGTTTTCAAATATACTTTGTTTCATTTGGCAGAACTACGCTGGTTTGATTCTCACCGGATGTGAGATACGTAGGCAACCCTCATCGAGTCCAACCTCCCCTTTTACAAAATAGCCAAAAAAATATCAAATTCTAATTTTGTTATAAATAAGTCGGGCGATGTCATCCTTATGAAATATAGCCGAAGGTTCCCGAAAGGGACGCTGGAAGGCTAACTTTGCATGAATGACCACTTTGGGTCAGGTTTTGATTTTCGACCCTCACAGCCTTAAAATCTTCGTCCCCGAGGCGCTAAAATATCGTGTTTTCAATATCGGGTCATTTATTTTAATTTGGAAAACAAGAAAAAGAGTCATAAATAAGTCGGTGATGCCGTTTGTCAAAAATAGTCGAACGTTCCCGAAAGGGACGCCGGAAGGCTGATTGTGCATAAACGGCCACCCTTGGGTCAATTTGTAGATTTTTGGCCGATTGAACCACGCAGCCTTAGAATCTTCGTCCCCGAGGCGCTGAAAGGCCGTGTTTGCAATATCAGGTTTTCTATTTTTGAAAAAACAAGAAAAGAGTCATAAATAAGTCGGTGATGCTCTTTTTGTCAGAAATAGCCGAATGTTCCCGAAAGGGACGCCGGAAGGCTGACTTTGCATTAACAGTCACCTTTAATCATTATTTTAGGATTTTGGCCTTTTAGCTAACACAGCCTTAAAATCTTCACCCCCGAGGTGCTGAAAGGTCGTGTTCGCAAAACCGAGTCTTTTATTTTAATTTGAAAAAAAAATCAGTGGGCAAGTGAATGTCGTTGTGATTTTTGGTCAAAATAAGCCGAGCCAGCTTCGGCCGTGTATTGAACCGTTCTTATCGAGATAGCCTTAGAGTATCTTTCAGTTGTCGAAATATTATTTTCGTAAAAGAACGTAAAAGTTTGTAAAATAATCCTTCCCGGACTCAAAATTCATGTCAAATTGAGAAGGGGCCACATTTGCAAAAATAGCCATTTGGTTGAAATTGGCATATAGGAGGAGGAATCTGTCAGTTTGTTTTTGAATTTGTAATTATTTTGATTAGAGTATGTGGGTTGCTTGATTTTCGAGTCGGTAGGTCGTCTTTTCGTCAAAGTCTGTTAAATATGGTCACCTTGTAAATCTGTGTTATCAAGTTTGTTGTATTATAAAAAATGAAAAAAATTGTGTTGTTGTTATTTACCGTGTATCTGCCCGAACTACGCACGGTCTGATTCATGCGGGGTCATGATACGTAGGCAATCTCCATAAGATTCGACCACAACCAAAAAAGCAAAAAGAAATGAAAAAATGGAAACGAAAAAAAAATGATTTGTTAATAATAAGGACTGATCGAGTCCATCCTAACATGTTTTGTTTTGAATTAAGAGAAAAGTTGAGCTGGTTGGTTGTGGTTCCCAAAATAACTCTTCCCTGCAACGCAAAGGCAAAGGATAATTGCAGAGAACCTCAGAACTGAATGGGTTGATACCGGTGCCCAAAAGCAGTTGGCTGAACAGGACAATGGCTGGGCTGACAGAGCAATTTACTGAGAACAATGGGATGAAGACAATGTGAAGGTCCTAATATTGTTGATGCATAAGTCAGTGGCTGAGATGTCGTGTTTGGTAATTGGGAAGATTCTCCATTTATTGGTCAACCAGAGTGGAGTTTTGGTGGCTTATTTTGTTGTCATTTCTGTTGTCCAGATTATTTCAGGGTTTGTAATCTAGATATTGTCTTGTAAATCAAACCCTTCTATCTTTTGATTTTGCCCAGTTCCGTTTGGTCGTAATATCTCATGTTAGTGTTGTCTAGGTTTGTTCTAAGGGTTGTAACCCTTGTTTAGTTAGTTTATCTGGTTGTTCAAATTGTTTCATCGTCCAATGCAATATCCTATTTTCTTTTATGATTAGTCATTTTCTTTTACTTTTCCCTTTCTATAGTTCTTTTTCTGTCAAATCTAGTGACATGGCATGCACACATAATTTTGGCCTAATCTTAAAGGTTAATCATGAAGCAGTTGAAAGATTATCGGGGCATTTAAAGGAAATAAGAACAGTTTGAGATTAATTGGAGCCCGAGTCATGTGAAACTGGGGCAAGTAAAAAGAAAACCGTTAAAGGTAAGTTGGTCATGTTGACATGGGGGTCGCTCGCGGTAATGAAAATGAGAGTGTTGCCCAACAGTGATTTAAAGATATGGCGAATGTTGAATTGTTTTGTTTGCACTTGGCATGTTTTGAAGATTGGAATGACGAAGGCATTTTATTTTGCTATCTAAACACTTTATCCATCGTTAACCCTTTGAGCCTTATTTGTTTTCTTTCATACCCATCCTTCGGATTCAGTAACAAAGACTAGAAACTCAAACATGGAAGATAAAGAAAAAGAAAAAGAAAAAGGAAAAAGGAAACAAGCAAAAACAACAAAGAGAAAAGAAAGAGACAAAGAAAAGAAGAAGAAAAAAGAAAAATAAGAAAAGAAAAATAAATGAAAAGGAAAACTAGAACAACGAGGAATTGGGAACTACGTTTTGACCTGATTCCTCAAAGAGGATACGTAGGCGCTTCACAGCTCGGTCATAGTGTAACAAAAAAATCTCAAGCAAGAAACTGGGGAAAAAGTTGTGTTTATTATAAATAAGTTTAGTTCCGAAGGTTGTAATTTTAAACTCAAGTTGATTTATTTT
>MU722955.1:429-34428 GCA_026770625.1 Nicotiana glauca
TAATACGGGTGCACATTTATGTGACCCAAATCCAAATCTCAACGAAGGCGAAATATGTTAAAAAACCACAGGTGTACTGGTACGGTGTGGTCAAAAATACATTTTCACGATGTTGCAATTCTTGTAAAAATTAAATAATAAAGCAGAATATTAATGCACATAAAAATGGACCATATATAGAAATCAGATAAAAACAAATACAACAGTTGAGCGACCGTGCTAGAACCACGGAATTCGGGAGTGCCTAACACCTTCTCCCGGGTTAATAAGGTTCCTTATCCAAATTTCTAGTTCGCGGACTGTTAACATAGTCAAGCTTTCCTCGGTTCGTGATTCAACCGGTGACTTGGGACACCATTAATTTCCCAAGTGGCGACTCTGAAATTAAATAAATAAATCTCGTTCCGACTGTCCTTAAATTGGAAAAATTCCTTCCTTTTATTATATCCCTTCCCGGGGTGTAGTAATAAGCTCGTGAAAAAAGGAGGTGTGACAAATGTGACTAATAACCCACTGCCAGCCCACAACAATGGGCCAGTAATTGGAATGATTTGTGAAGATAAGGAATTTGATCCAGCACTAAAGGCCATAATTGCCATTGCTAATGTGGAGAGAAAACAAAAAATTGACCTGAAGCAAGTTGAAGGGGAAAATAAGAACAAAGCAACCCATTCAAAACCAGAAAAGAAAGTTGAAGCAGGAACAGGGACAATGCCTCCCAAAGATGTTGTTCTCTATTTCCCACGAGGCCGCAAAGAAAAACAGTTGACTTTGAGTCCTCCAAAGAGATTTGAACTGAAAAAGGGAACCCAGATGTATGTACCCAAATGATCTTATGTGGTGCGGGAGACAATTAAGCCATCAAGGCTAAACGAGCCCGTGGTTATTGGACGCGTTCCACAGAAGCCCATGATAGATCCTGCTGCGGTGCCTTGGAATTACCATAAAATAGTGGTGACGTATAAGGGCAAAGAAATATCAGGAGAGCTTCAAAAAAATCACCCTGTTGAGAAGTACTCCAATATGGAAGAAGTGAACAATGCCACTAGAAAGCATTTCCTATCTAAAAAACATGTAAGTGCCGAAGAGGCGGAAGCTTTCTTTTAGAAAATAAAGATGGCGGACTATGAAGTGGTTGATTAACTTCGAAAGTATCTAGAACAAGTATCCTTGCTATCATTGCTAATAAAATCCCCCGAACACCAGAAGGTTTTAATGAAGACCCTCAATGAAGCATACGTGTCAGCTGAGACTTCTGTGGAACAGTTAGAAAGAATGGCGGAAAGATTTTTCGCTATTAACCAGATTTCATTCAGTAGAAACGACTTGCCCCCAGAAGGGGCCGCACATAATAAAGCCTTGCACTTAACTATCAAATGTGAAGGGTACTACGTGAAGAGGGTCATGGTATATGGAGGTTCTGGGGTAGATATCTGCCCACTCTCTACACTACAGCTTATGGAAATTGGGACTGAAAGGATTCATCCCAACAATGTCTGCGTGCGAGCCTTCGATGGTATCAAAAGGGACACAATTGGAGAAATTGATGTGATTCTGACCATTGGCCCGGTGGACTTTGAGGTGACCTTCCAAGTGCTAGACATGGACATATCCTATAACTTTATTTTGGGAAGGCCTTGGATTCACGCAGCAGGGGCTGTACCTTCCACTCTCTATCAAATGGTGAAATTTGAACATGAGGATCAGGAGATCGTGGTCCACGGAGAGGATGAACAATCAATCTATCGAGACCCGTCTGTCCCATGTCTTGAAGCAAGGGAAGGCAGTGAGCACATAGTTTACCAAACTTTCGAAGTTGTGGTGGCAGACTAGCATGAAGAAGGAAACCCTTGCCCCCAACCCTTCCTATCCAATGCCTCGATTATGGTGGCCAAAGAAATGATTAGACATGGTTTCAAACCAGGGAAAGGACTTGGAAAATCTCTGCAAGGAATAGCTGAACCAGTTACCCTGCCTTCAACTGAGAAGTTCTTCGGGATAGGTTTCCTACCTACCCAGATGACATAAAATGGGAAGATGAGAGAAAGAATGAGGGATAGGTTTTGCCTCAACTACTGCCACATTTGTATGAAACCTTTGTCAAGCCAAAGTACAATGAAGAAAAAGATGATGAGGCCTTTACGTCTGAAGATATTGAAGAAATATGTGGGGCAATGAGAAAGATACTATATGAAACCCACATGGTTCAGCCAGGAGAAGGCTCAAGCACTGTTGAGGTGCTGTATATGGAGCCAAATGCCAAGCTGCAGAATGGAAGGCTACGCCATTCCAAATCAGGCGGGAGTCCCGATAGATCTGTCCTGTCACTTTTTCTGCATCACGAGTTATTCCAGGGTGTAACTCGGGTGTTTTCTTTAGTTTCTTGTCTTTAATTTCCGAAATGTAAACCCTGTTATCTTCAAATTCCAAGAAATGAAATCAATATTTCATCGTTTATCTTTCTTTCTGATTTTTGCTATTTTTTATTTCTTCTTTTAGTTCTAATAATACGGCTTTAAATAATATGACATACTTGCGGACTTTATGCCCAAATCCAAACACGCTGTCTAATTGTGAAATAATAAACCAAGAACCAGAATACGATGAAGTAGAGGATTTTAGGGAAATAAATCGAGAATTGGAATAATTTGAGAATAAACCTAAGCCAAACTTAAATGATACCGAGCCGGTTAACTTGGGTAGTTCTGAAGAAATCAGGGAAACTAAGATAAGCATTCACACGGACGAGAAAACTCGGGATGCAATAATCCAACTCCTGTTTGAGTTTAAAGATGTGTTTGCTTGGTCGTATGATGACATGCCAGGGCTCAGTGTTGATCTGGTGGTTCATAAGTTTCCAACTTAACCCGATTGCCCTCCGGTCCAGCAAAAGCAGAGGAAATTTAAAACTGACATCAGTGACAAGATCAAAGAAGAAGTCACAAAACAGTTGAAAGAAGGGGTAATCCGAGTGGTCTGGTACACCACATGGCTAGCTAATGTATTCCCAGTCCCAATGAAAGATAGAAAGACCCGGGTGTGTGTGGATTACAGAGATTTGAACAAGACAAGTCCCAAAGACAACTTCCCGTTGCCCAACATCCACATCCTTGTTGATAACTGCGCCAAGCATGAGATATTATTATGCAGGATATCACCAGGTGTTGATGGATGAAGAAGACGCAGAGAAAACAACCTTCACCACACCATAGGGTACATACTGTTACCGAGTTATGCCATTTGGTCTAAAGAATGCTGGGGCAACTTACATGAGGGCCATGACCGCAATTTTCTATGATATGACGCAACAAGAGATAGAGATGTATGTGGACGACGTAATCATCAAGTATAAAACCCGGGATGACCATGTCCGAGATTTGAGAAAATTCTTCGAGCGATTGCGCAAATATGACTTGAAGCTGAACCAAGCCAAATGTGTGTTTGGAGTCCCATCCGATAAAATTTTGGGCTTCATAGTCAACCGGAGAGGTATCGAGTTAGATCCAACCAAAATAAAATCTATCCGGGATTTACCTCCTCCGAAAACCAAGAAAGATGTGATGAGCTTATTGGGCAGATTAAACTATATCAACCGGTTCATTGCTCAGTTGACATCCACCTGTGAGCCCGTATTCAAATTGTTGAAAAAAGATACAACAATTAAGTGGATGGAACAATGTCAAGAAGCTTTTGATAAGAAAAAGGAATATCTTGTCAAATCCGCCAGTCTTGGTCCCACCAGAGCCAGTGAGGCCTCTTTTCTTGTAGTTAATGGTCTTGGAAAATTCTTTCGACTGTGTCCTCGAACAACATGATGTAACCGGGAAGAAAGAATAGGCGATCTACTACCTGAGCAAGAAGTTTACCAGCTATGAAGCTAAGTATACTCTGTTGGAGAGAACCTGTTGTGCCTTAACTTGGGTCGCTCAGAAGCTGAGACATTATCTGCAAGCCTACACCACGTACCTCATAACCAGGTTGGATCCTTTAAAATACATATTCCAGAAACCAATGCCCACGGGAAAATTAGCGAAGTGGCAGATCTTGCTCACTGAATTTGATATAGTCTATGTCACTCGCACGGCAATGAAAGCCCAGGCATTGGCAGATCACTTGGCTGAAAACCCGGTTGATGAAGAATACCAACCTTTGAACACCTACTTCCCGGATGAAGAAGTAAACTCAATCGAGGCGATATCTGAGGATACTACTAATTGGAAAATGTTCTTTGATGGAACGGTAAACACAAAAGGTGTTGGAGTTGGGGCGATCTTGATCTCGCCCACTGGACAGCATTATTCGGCCACAGTCAGGCTTCGGTTTTTCTGCACAAACAACACTGCTGAGTATGAAGCCTGCATTATGGGTATGAACATGGTGATCGACCAAGATATTGAAGAGTTTTTTATTATGGGGGACTCAGATCTGATTATTCGGCAAGCCCAAGGAGAATGGGAAACCCGAGATGTTAAACTTATTCCTATCGGCAACATGTGAAGATCTTAGCAAGCGGTTCAAGTCAATAGAGTTCAGGTACATCCCTCGTTGTCACAATGAACTAGCTGATGCACTCGCCACTCCGGCCTCGATGTTGCCCTACCCAGGTAATGCCCATATTGATCCCTTGGAAATCCAAATCACGGAAATGCATGGGTACTGTAATACGGTTGAGGTAGAACCAAACACCTAGACATGGTACCATGATATCAAAAGGTTTTTGAAAATGCAAGAATACCCCGAGCAAGCCACTGGAGACCAAAAGAGAACCATTAGACGGCATGCAAATGGTTTCTTCTTAAGTGGTGAGGTCTTGTACAAAAGGACCCCGAATCTCAACTTGTTAAGATGTGTTGACGCCGAAGATGCCGGAAGGATCATGCATGAAGTACACGCAGGAGTGTGCGTACCCCACATGAACGGGTATGTTTTAGCAAAGAAAATCTTTCGAGCAGGCTATTACTGGATAACCATGGAAAAGGACTGCTTTAGCTTTGTCCGGAAGTGCCATCAGTGTCAGGTGCACGGTGATTTGATTCATGCACCTTCCACAGAACTACATCCCATATCAGCACCTTGGCCATTTGTTGCTTGGGGCATGGACGTCATTGGGCCGATTGAGCCGAAAGCCTCAAATGGACATAGATTCATACTGGTTGTCATTTATTACTTCACAAAGTGGGTTGAAGCCATCACTCTCAAATCAGTCACCAAGAAAGTTGTGGTAGATTTCGTGCACTCTAACCTTATCTGCCATTTTGGCATTCCTGCAACTATCATCACAGATAATGATGCAAACATGAATAGTCGTTTGATGGAAGAGGTATGCGAACAATTCAAAATAACGCATAGAAAATTTACTCCCTACCGGCCTAAAGCCAATGGTGCTGTTGAAGTAGCAAACAAGAACATCAAGAAGATTTTGAGAAAGATGATTCATAGATCCAGACAATGGCATGAAAAGTTACCTTTTGCATTACTGGGATATCGCACCACGATACGCACATCGGTAAGAGCAATCCCATACCTTTTGGTCTATGGAACTGAGGCTGTAATACCCACAGAGGTGGAAATCCCTTCTCTCTGAATCATCGTTGAAGCAGAGATTGAGGACAGTGAGTAGGTCAAGACTCGTCTGGAATAGTTGACCTTAATTGATGAAAAGCGGATGGCGGCGGTCTGTCACGGGCAGTTGTACCAACAAAGAATGGCCCGCTCTTATAATAAGAAAGTGCGGCCCAAGAATTTTGAAGTGGGACAACTTGTGTTAAGGCGCATTCTTCCTTATCACCGGGAAGCAAAAGGAAAATTTGCTCCTAATTGGAAGGGTCCATACATCATCAGAAAGATATTGCCGAGAGGAGCATTGTATCTGGGCGATATCGAAGGAAATGATCCCAAAGCAGCTGTGAATGCGGATACAGTAAAAAGGTACTATGTCTAGGCTTTTTGCAGTGATGACTCTGTTCAATTAAGATGACGAAGGCTTTCATTCCTGCTATCCAAACACTATCAATCTTTTGCAAACCCTTTGATCCAGTCACTCTTCCTTGATTACCCTCTTTGGAACCCGAAAGTACTATTTAAAAAAATGAAAAATGAAAAAAGAAGAAGAAAGAATACAAAACAAAAACAGAAAAAAATGAAAAAAAAGAAAGAAAAGAAAATAAAACAAAAACAGAAAAACAAAAACAACAAAAACAAATGTTTCCCTGAACTACATCTGACTTGATTCCGAAAGGCTACGTAGGCAGCCTCTCTCTGGGGTTCAGCCACACCAAAACAAAAATCCCAATTCCCCCAAAAGTGAAACTAGGGCAGATGATATAATGGCTCGGCAATGAGCCCACCAAAATGGTTCCAAAGTTTAATTCCATCCAGATTCTTTTCACCCGAAAAACCTTGTTCAAATCCTTTCGATCAATTGGCAAAAGAGTTGGAATTGGAAAACACCATTATTAGAACTTGATACAATCAAACTGAGAGAAATAAAATGAGAGAGTCTTTTCGGTGAAAATCTACGGGCACCATAAGACGACGGTGAGTAGAGAAATTGAAATGAGAGAGTTCGTTTAGTGAAAACTCGTAAAGAGCACTATCGGACGACGGTGAGAAGAGAAATGAGAGAGGTCGATTGGTGAAAACCCGCAAAGGGCGCCGTCGGTCGAACAGAAGACATCTCCCACCATTGAAAGAGTCCTAGCAAGATTCCCTGGTTTTAGAACACGGGTCAATGGGTTTAGGAGCAGTTGGGAAAGTCTGTGCGGATCATATATCGAGTCCAAGAAGCATGTCATGTCTATTTGAAGCCTGCACGCACCCTAGATAAGTCCTTATTTTCTCCCCGAAAGGGACGCTTCTCTTTAAATTCATCTTCTTGCCTTTTGCTTACTTTTTCCTTGAATCCCTTTCGGTCTAACTCTGTTTCCAAAACTAATACAAAGAAAAGGTGGCAGGACTGGCTTTACATGGCTCTGTTTAACGAAAGCTTAAAGAAAAGTACCCAGCCTCAACGGGTGCACCAAGCCAATCCTGAATGGCCATGATTGTTGATGCTTTCAAAGCAAAGATATTGAAAAGGAAGTAGGTCAAAGACAAAAGATAAGGATAAAGTGAAAAGGCCAGAGCCCCACGCGGGCGAGTGGTCATGCAATCTTGAAAGTTAAGCCATTCGGTTTGAAAGAGAGATTAATCTTCAAAACCAGCAAGCAGAAAAGGTTCTCAACAGAAGCTGGGCCAGGATCAAGCAATTGAGACGATCAAGGCCACAAAACCAACCATCGTTTCAAACTAACAATTATTCTTTGTTTGAAAATTGAAACAGGTGCAATCCAAGCAACCGTGCAAAAAGCAGGTGCAATCAAAAGAAAAAGAAACGCGCAAGTGCTGAAACAGCTTTGCAGCAAATAATCAATCCAAAAGGGAAGTTTCCTCCAAGTTCTTTCCTGCATCTTATAAAATAAAATTAAAAAAAAAAGATAAGAACAGAAGAAAATCCCAAAAGAGGATAGTTTAGAATCCCCAATATCAACATGTTACCATGTTTGCCAACATTAGGGCTCCAATCCCTGAGTTGCGCCTTTTTAGACATAGGGCCTCCATTCCCTAGTCGCCTTTAGCCAACATTAGGTCTCCAATCCCTGAGTTGTGCCTTTTTAGACATAGGGCCTACATTCCCTAATCGCCTTTAGCCAACATTAGGGCTCTAATCCCTGAGTTGAGCCTTTTTAGACATGGGGCCTCCATTCCCTAGTCGCCTTTTGCCAACATTAGGGCTCCAATCCCTGAGTTGAGCACTTTTTAGACATAGGGCCTCCATTCCCTAGTCGCCTTTTGCCAACATTAGGGCTCCAATCCGTGAGTTGCGCCTTTTAGACATAGGGCCTCCATTCCCTAGTCACCTTTTGCCAACATTATGGCTCCAATCCCTGAGTTGTGCCTTTTTAGACATAGGGCCTCCATTCCCTAGTCGCCTTTAGCCAATATTAGGGCTCCAATCCCTGAGTTGCGCCTTTTAGACATAGGGCCTCCATTCCCTAGTCGCCTTTAGCCAATAGTAGGGCTCAAATCCCTGAGTTGCGCCTTTTAGACATAGGGCCTCCATTCCCTAGTCGCCATTTGCCAACATTACGGCTCCAATCCCTGAGTTTCGCCTTTTAGACATAGGGCCTCCATTCCCTAGTCACATTTTGCCAACATTAGGGCTCCAATCCCTGAGTTGTGCCTTTTTAGACATAGGGCCTCCATTCCCTAGTCGCCTTTAGCCAACATTAGGGCTTCAATCCCTGATTTGTGCCTTTTGTACATAGGGCCTCCATTTCCTAGTCGCCTTTAGCCAACATTAGGGCTTCAATCCCTGAGTTGCGACTTTTAGACATAGGGCCTTCATTCCCTAGTCACCTTTTTACAATATTAGGGATCCAATCCCTGAGTTGTGCCTTTTTAGACATAGGGCCTCCATTCCCTAGTCGCTTTTTCACCAACATTAGGGCTCAAATCCCTGAGTTGACATTTTAGGTATAGGACTCCACTCCCTAATTTGTTCCATCCTAGACAAACACAATTCTTCTTTTTTTTGTAAAAAAAAGAAAATAAGTTCAGACTTTTGTCACAAATAACTCACGAAATTTTTCTAGTGAAAACTGGGGCAGAAAAATTCCGTTCTTCTTTGTTTTGGTGTCTGAGCAGGTTTGACCTTGAGGTAGAGGATCCAAGGTAGTTGAAAGAATGAGTCTCAATCTAAAATAAAGAAAGGAATAAAAGAACAAAAAAAGAAGTGAATTCAAAATGCTGAAGAAGACAAAGATGCAAATTGCTCAAAATTTGATTGAAGTCACAAGCTTCGCCTGTCCTGCTTTGATCCAAGTGTTGAAGAAAGAACCAGTACCTACAGCTTGCGAGCATCAGGATTCAGATCGAAGTCCACAGCAAAATCAACTAAGACTCAAGATCAAGCTTCAAAAGATTTATAGATAGGAATCTTGTAACTCATAGTTGATAGGCATAGCTAGCTTAGATTTGATTTTCCTTTTGGTGTAATAAGGAGGTCCGCAAGCAGTAGCAGCAGCAGCAGCAGTGAAATCACAGCTCCCGGCAGTCCTAGCTACCAAAACTTTTAGAACTACACTGACCTGATTCCTTTACAGCCAAGGATATGTAGGCAACCTATGAAGCACGGTTCGGTCATACCTTTTTCAAAAAATGTTTCTCATGGAGTGCCAAACGAGCAAAAATCCCTCATAATTGCTCATTTATCTTTGTCCGAAAACCCTTCGTGTCTCCGATCAAAGAAGGGTAGTTGTGAGCACGTAAGTTTTGCCTCGCATAATTTACTCCTATAGGATTATTAAAATTAGGATTTTTCCTTTAATTATTTGATTTTTATGAATTAATTGCATAATTTTTGTGTTTGTTTGTATTTTTGTGTGCATATTTAATTTTTATAATTCATAAAAATACAAAAATAGTGCATTTACATTTAGGACCTAATTTTCTAATTTTTAGTATAATTAGTTATTTAATATTACAAAGAAAATTAAAGAAAATAACAAAAATAGCTCTCTTTGCGTTCTTACTTTTAATTTTTTTGAATTCATTATATTTTTTGCTTTCAATTTGGGACTTAACTAATTTTTGTAAATATTATGAGGTTTAATTAGTTAATTGATTTGGTTTTAAGGTTTAATTTGAGTTTTATTTTAATTTAAAAAGAAGAAAAAATAAAAAGGATACAAAAAAGAAGAAGTTTAAAGTTTGGCCAGTTTTGATTTAGTACCCCAGCCCAAACCAAATTCCCCTTTTAAACCCGTCCAAAAAGTCAACTGATCCAGCCCAGACCCGCGTCTCACCCGGCCCAAATTCACACCCCAATCTGGTTTGTTTCCCCAACCATCGAAACGACGTTGTTTTGTTTAAAACGAATCATAGCCGTCTATGTTTTGTTGATCCAACGGACTGCAACTCACCCATCCCGGATATATAACTGTTCTAACAACCCTGCCCCCACCCCCTCATCTCCTCTTTCACGAACCCGTCTCCCAAAACCCTAGCCGCCATAGTCTCCTCCACTGCCTGCCGCTGCCGAAAATCGCCTACGGCGGCGGAGAGCCTCCGATATCAACCAAATTAACACCACAAACTCATCTTGACCTTCTTATCTCAGATCCATGACCAACTTTCCTCAAAACTTACCCTAACCCTTCGAATCTTGGTTGGAAGTTATGAACCCTAACGCCGCCACAGTTCTCCGGTGGCGGCGCCGCCTCTGCTCAACCTAAATCCTCACCACATAATCCCCATAGCCCTTTAAACACTAAACCACAACCATTTTCTCCTGAATCTTCTCCCTGTCTCCTTAATTTCGGATCTAAAAAAAACTGGAACCCTAGACTTGTATCCCCTTCGACCCTTCATTTAAAGGTCTGACCTCGTTACTCTCTGAGCATTCGAGTTTGATTTAGGGCCAAAATGAGTATTAGACATTTGTTCTTGCAAGAACAAATTGACTACACTCCTATTCGCCCCAAATCAGAGAACATTGAAGTCGCTCAAGCCCTTCTCCCGTTTGTTTGTTTTAGGTATTTCTTCGCCTTTCTTCATTTTTGTGTTATGCTTTTCTCAGGTTCCTCTACCTTTGTCTCTTTCCCCTTTCTATCTCCTACTTTCTTTCTGTCCGCCCTTGTATGCATATTGTTTGTTTTTTCTTAGTTCTTTTGTTTTTCTTTTTTCTGCTTTTGTTAGTTTGATTCAATGTGTTGCTTGTTTAAGACTCAAGTCACATTAGTTAATTTTCAGCATTTTAGTTAATACTTGTTTTCTTCAGTATCTCAATTTTATTTTGTTTTTCATCTGTTCCATTAATTTTTTTTTCTGATGCCAAAAGGGCAGAATGGTTTGGGTTCACTTGTTTTGCGGTCTGTGATTTTCTTATCACAATATGGGCCTCAAAGGTTCAGGAGCCCAAAAGGTTATAGAATTTGCTAGCCCGGTTGTCCCAAGGCCTTTGGGTCATTCATCTGCTGATGGGTGGAAGTAAATACAGGCTTAGTCAGGGGTAGTATAAGCAACACACCTAGGAAATCTTTTTGATAATAGTTTCAGAAGTTTCTAGTAGGGGTCTGCTAGTAAATTTCAGTTCTAACTAGGGTAGCAAGGCATAAAATAGAGGACTAACTAGCTAAAAACAAAAATTAGAAAAGGACTAAAAGGGTAAAAATGAATCTGCAAGGCTGCCCTAGTAACTTGTCTATAAAGGCATTGTTACTTGAGGCTAAAGGGAGAACTCCAAGTACTGAAAATCCTAAAAATTTTAGGCAGCTAAAAACTTCTAAAAACACTGTTCCATTAAATTTTTCCTGAGATCTTTGAGGATTTCATTGTTAAAAGAATCCTTGAATATTCAGAAGTTAAAAATGAGTTGAATTTTGTTTGATATTCAAGTATTTATGTCAGCTTTTGGTTGGATTTTTGATTGCTGGTGTTTAGTGACACTGTTGCTGGTTTAAGTTGGTCTTCCTCGATTATTTCTGGGTTGATTTTGCTGGTTGTACCTGCTAATCCTGTCCTGCTCTACTGATCCTTTCTTTTTGCTCTCATTTTGCCTTCCAGGTATTTCCTTAGTTCATGCTGGGGCTTGATTGTCGATCATGTAAAGATTGGAAGTTTTATTAAGTGAAGATGTTATTTGAGGTTGAATTCCCTTTCTCCTTTTACTTTTTTATGCTCCATAGTTGGATTCCAAGTAGTAGATATTAGCTAGAGTCTTTTCTTTTGAATTTGGATGTGTAAAATGATTGGGTGTGGTATTTTGGATCTATATAAACAATGAACTCTATTTATCCAATGTTCATATTTTATGTCGTGTGTCTTTGTTATTTAATTCCGAATCTGTTTAAGTTTAATAACAACAAATAGCATTGTTTTAGTCTAATTTTTAGGTTGAGATATCTTGAAGTTTTCTTGATTTTAGCTGCAATCAGTTGATGCTTCTAATATGGTATGTGTTTTAGTTAGCTAAAAGGGAAGTGCTATTAGTGCTATATGAAGTTCTGTTCGTATAAGTATGTTTAAGGCTGCCTACTGATAAGCACAAAATGGTTTTCAAAGGCATATGTCATGCGGCTCTTAGGAAGTAAATCTTTAGTTACTTTATTTATTTTTTTTAAAGTCATGGCATGGTTCACGTATTGCTGCATATGGTATCCCTGGAATTGGTCATTTGAATTCAGCCTAAAGTTTGTGTTTAATTAATAATAGTATTAATTTTAAAATTAGTTTGGATGTTCGTTATAGGGCTGACGGTGTAGCAGGATTCAGTATTGAATGTCTTTTATTTTTTCCATTTGTTGAACCTCATTGTTAGTCAGCTTTAAGGACTTAATGTTGAGCCCTTCACTCAAGCCCGTCGAGAAGCTAAAATTGGGCTCATCCTGGGCCCAAACTTTGGACTAGCTTCTACAAACAGAAATGGAAATATTTTCCTTTTTCCTGGGCTGGATTCTCGCCAATTGCCTTCCATTTTTGGACTGGGATGGTTTCGAGCCCAACGTATTGGAAGTCCTGGATCATTTTTGGATTTGATGGTTTTAAAATTGAAATGTAGGCATTGGGACTTTCAAGTCAAGTGGCAGACTCGAATTAAGGATTTCTTCAATAATGGAGATCGTCCTTGTTTGAGTTTGGGCTTGATCTTGGGGTCCAAATTTTCTTAAATATTGTGATGTTAATTAATTCGTAATGTTAATTGATTAAGTTTTTTTTTAGAATAGAGACAAACCTTAATAGATAATAATAGTTTATCTTTAGGACATCCTTTAAAACGGAATCAAGGTGCGCCGCGCCAAATAAAAATCGCAAATTGCGTGGCTCTCTTTAATTATATTTTTTTTAAATACTTAAAACTCGGGACGTGCCATTTAGCGAATTTTCATGGCCTCCTGCAAAGTTAACAACGCGTTAGTTGCTCTAGGCGCGTTATTTAATAATTTTACCTTCCTAAACTCAGGTGTGCATTTCATGTGACCCGAATTCAAATCCTAAAACATTGAATAAAATGTGTTTCGGATCGCGGGTGTATTTCATGTGACGCGATCTAAAGACATATTTTGGACGACGTTCAATCTTCCCTAAAATTGATTAAAAGTGTTTAATAATTTAAAATTGCACTATAGGTTGAAACATGTATTAAATCAGATAATAGTCTGATAGTTTAAGCGACCGTGCTAGAACCATGGAATCCGGGGGTGCCTAACACCTTCCCCCAGGTAAACAGAATTCCTTAGTAAGAATTTCTGGTTCGCACACTTTACTTGGAAAGTCAAAAATCTCCTCGATTTGGGATTCAAGATAAACTGGTGACTGGGACACCAGAAACAAAACCTATCCCAAGTGGCGATTGTGATCATTAAATAATCTCATTTCGAATAATGTCACTTAAAGTGGAAAAACTCCCTTATACACTATCTTTCTGGGTGGTATAGTAAAAAGGAGGTGTGACAATAATATCTTTCGATTCGCTGTTTCTGGGAGGCCATTAGAACGAGGGAGACTTCGCATTTTTCGTCTAACAATTCGAGGCTTGTGTTCACAACCTCGTGATTTGATTCTTTCGTTGTGTATCGAAACCTGATGCTTGGCTCCCCGACTTCTACCGGGATTAGAGCTTCAGTGCCATGTACTAAGAAGAACGATGTTGCCCCCGTACTGGATTTTGTCATTGTCCGATATGACCAAAGGACTTCGGGCAAAATTTCTCTCCATTTTCCCTTAGCGTCGTTCAACTTTTTCTGTAGGGTTTGAATAATGGTTTTGTTCGTTGATTCGACTTGTCCGTTCCTACTATGATGATACGGCATCGATAATATCCTTTTTATATTATAATCTTCGAGGAACTTTGTTACTTTGCTGTCGATAAATTATTTTTCATTCTCACACACTATCTCGGCGGCTATTTCGAATCGGCATATGATGTAATCCCAGATGAAGTCTATAACTTCTTTCTCTCTGACTTTCTCGAAAGCTTGCGCTTCAACCCATTTAGAGAAATAGTCAATCATAAATAAAATGAACTTAGCTTTACTTGGGGCCGATGGCAGAGGACCAACGATATCCATCCCCCATTTCATGAATGGCCACGGGGATAGGACTGAATGAAGTTTCATATGTATTATTTAATTTTGTATAGATTGTGTTATATTTTTGCACGCTTATAAGAAATAATAAAATACAACTTATATTTATTAAATTGATATGATATATTAGATCATAATTTTATTAGATTAATATTTTGTCAAAATTATTCGTTCATCGCGCGGGTTTTTATACTAGTTTAAGAAGAAAACCTAATACATGAATACTACTACAGCAAAGTCCAACTATTTAAGAAGAAAACCTAATACGTAAATAATACTCTATTTATTTTGCCAATGTCAACTATGATAATTAATTTAGACCATTTTGTATTAAATTTTGGACTAGCCGATTCAGTTAATAGAAAACGGGAGAAAAATATACGAATCTTGAATTCTCACAAATATGCAAAGCCATCTATCTTAGTAAATCAAATAGCAGACAGTTAAAGCTATAAATAAAGATATGACTAGATTGCAGCAGATTAAATAGTTTTCGGAAAAAAGAAAGATGGCACAATTTATTCAACATTTTACATGTACACAATGAACTAACTCCACCTTCCAAAATGTATCTAAGCCTAAGAGCCATAATAGGCCTATGGGAATGAAGACTGAAAGTTGGACCAATTTTTTCGCAAGCCATCCATCTGCATTTTTGTTGTTACCAATCCAGTTCTAGTGCTCTCTACCTTGCCAGCTTTTTCTTGAGCTAACAACATGATTCTTTGAGCTTCTTGAGAAGCTTCTTGTCTTTCATTCATGATTTCTTTTTGCCTAGTCTTTATAGTTTGGAGGGCTGCTTCCAATTCTCTAGCTTGTTCCTCCTTTTTCACATACTCTGACTTTAACCTTGCTTCTGATCTAATCCAATTATCCAACTTTTTCCTATCCTCTTCAAATTTGGTCAAGAATTCCTGGTAACTTGATTCAGCTTGTGCCAAGTCCCTCCATTTCTTAAGCATGAAAGGGAATTCATACTTAAGTTTAACCAATTGCTTGGCTTGTTCGTCGCTAAACAATGAGGGATTTTCATTTAAAGCAGCAATTGCACCACACATTTCTTTTTCATGCATTGGATCGGCTAATGCCTCCAAAGACATTCTGATTGAGCATTCAAATATTACTTTTGCGAGTGTTTGTGTTGAGACAGTGTCGCTCTGGAGGCCTGATTGTTGGCCGGAATACTGCTCTGGTAAAGACTTCAAGAATGACTGAACCGTGTGGAATGTTGATTCCACTTCTTCTATATTGATGGACTGCTTTAAGTTTTGTCCTGGAACTGATGTACTTTCTTGAGCCTGCCAATAAAAGCATATTTTATAAATCCATACGGTAGTAACAAGGAAAATCTAAACCAGAAAATATATCCGTTACCAATTGAGCAAACCTTATTCGCTGAAGACGAATGAACAAGAACTGGAAGTGGCGAAGGTAGATTAACTTCAGTTCTAGGTTTCTCATCCTCACTTGTAGCAGTATATTCTTCTCTCTTGGCAGCCTTGCCGCTGGATAGATCCTCCGTAACAGAGGAAGACTTTGGCATACTTGGTTCTGTCGTAGACTAGAAAAGAGAAAATTACAAGCCAAATAATGAAGTTTGACTTAGAAATGAAAGATGTTCGGACTTTGGCTCACATTTATACTTTTGCTTATCACACTTGATGAGGATGATCCTGCAGCAATGCCCGTTTCTGTGTTCCTACTTGCATCCAACGACGAAAAAGAAAAAAGAAAATGTAAAGTTACATAAACAAGGATACATATGGCCGGTTTTTTTCTTTTTGGCCAAAATTTTTTTTTGTTTCTTTTTCAAAGTTTAGGTGTGTGGCCAAGCTTTTAGAAGGAAAAAAAATATTTTTGAGTAGAAGCAGAACTAGTTCTTGAGAAGCAGAAAAAGTAGCTTCGTCCCAAAAGTACTTTTTTGAAAAGCTTTTTAGAAAATATACTTAAGAATACTTTTAAAAGCTTGCCTAAACACTAATTGTTGCTCAAAAGTGCTTTTCAAATTAATTAGCCAAACACAAATTGCTTCTCGCCAAAAGTACTTTTTGAAAAGCACTTTTGTGAAAAGTACTTTTCACAATAAGCTGATTTTAGAAGGTTAGCCAAACAGGCCATTAGCATGCTCAAGAGAGCCAAAAGGAACAACAGTCCTCAAGTGCATTATGCCGTAACGACGCCACTAGTATCCAAACCTTTTGTCTTTAAATGGTTGTGTTTCGACATAAGATTCCACTGTCTGAGTTGGTTATAATAGAAGGGATACAAATAAGCATGTCAAGAATGGCAACACCAGATGATAAACGCTCCATGGCTAACAATATTAGAAATGAAACTATTCTCTTAAGCATATCCAGAATAAGAACTGAACGCAAAAGATATGCAGCGCATAGGAGGAAAAAAAGTTTATATGAGTTAATGTTTTTTTTCTCCAAAATATCTAAGTTTCATGTTTAAACAAAAAGCAACAAAGGGCATAACTTCGCGAAAACAAAGAGAAGCAATCTTACAGTGTTGTCTTTTCCAAATGATCCAATGCTTGGCTCACTGCATGAAGAATTATTTTCTTTACCTGAAGCCGCAAAGGCAGAATTTAATAATCTTTACACATGCACACACTTGTTTCTGAGAGAAACTTAACATTACAGAAGAAATTAAATAAAATATATACCAATTTTAAGAAGTGATATCATCTTAACATAAATGTAGTGCATACTATAAAGCTGGCAACGTGTAATGGGGACATGCAATCTTAAAAATCAAACTACATAATGAAAGTAATTACGAGGAGTTTAACAAAGGGTCTAAGACTAATAATTTCTCTGTGAAAGGCTGCATAGATGGTGGAACTGTTTAAACACTTGGTTGCGACATTACCAGAAAAGGTTATGCCATGTTATATGGTTAAGGGCAGAAGCATGTCAAGAGCATTGCTTATCCCAAAATAAATAAATAAATAATAAGATAAGAGGATCCATATACCTCCAACTTATCTTCCCTAGCATCATGGTTTCTGGGAAGCTTCCGAAACTCCTCAGTTAAACGGATGCACTCATTCACATTTTCAGGTGATACAAAATCAACAGCAACGTTGATGCAGGACTGTAAAAGATGAACTGCCGGAAGTCATCGAGCTGAGAATATAAAAGTACTAGACTTGTGGTTCACTAAGTTAAGATCCTACAATTGTATATCATATCAGCACAAAAAGATAAATCCATAAGAACTTATCTACCAATGATGAGTACTTTGAGAAAATCAAGAGATAGTTATCTATTTAAACATTTGATGATTGATAAACTTTTTTGGGCTTCAATTCATCCCAGAATCTTGATAATTACATCCTTCCTTAAAACTGCTGAAAATGACTTCTGACCAACAACAACAACAAATCCAGTGAAGTCTTAGAAGTAGGGTCTAGAGAGGGTACTGCGTACGCAGATGTTACCCCTACCTTGGGAGGCTAGAGAGACTGTTTTCTATAGACCCTCGGCTCAGGAAGCAACAACAACAACCCAGTGTAATCCCACAAGTGAGGCCTGGGGAGGGTAGGATGTACGCAACCTTACCCTTACCCTGGAAGGGCAGAGAGTCTGATTCCGATAGACCCTCGGCTAAAGAAAGGATGGAAGAAGCACCTATAGCAAGTAATATCAATACAAGGTATTTAGAAAACAAAGTCCACGAAAGCAAAAGAGAGTTTGAAAGAAGCACTAATAGTCAGTAATAACAGTACAAGATATGAAATGATAACAAACCAAGGGCGTACAGAAGGCAAGTAACAACACAAAATATGTGGTAATAGCAAACTAAGAATAAAAGGGATACCAACTAACACTAATACCATTGAAATAGTGGAAATAAGTAATACCAAAATGCAACTTCAAGTGCCAGAAAGATTATCACAGCAAACTAAGAGCCAAAAAATAGATGGAAGTAAGCAGTAGCAACAAGCACCAACCACAGCAAGAAACTAAGAAACCAACACGGATGGTAATAGGAAAACAAGTTTAAAATTAGCAATCTAAGAATAAGAAAACACTACCAAACAAACCCAAATACCCCCCTCCCCCCCACCCATAGATCAAGAAGCACTAGACTACCTACTAACCTTCCAGAGGCGGACCCAGAATTTGAGCGCAGCGAGGGCACCGCTATTTATATCGTTATGTTAACTAGTAACGACAAAATCTGACGTGTTAACTACTTAAAAACTTAGTGACTTTGAGTCTAAAAACTTAGTGACTTTGACTCAGTGACCAAAAGTATGTTCAAAAATATCAAAATTCAGTCTAACAAGATGAAGATTGAAAGTTTGTAAAGCAGTCCAAGCAAAGTCTCTGTCGTTGTCACTGAATCGATGGACGTCCGCCACTTTGCCGAAATGATCCTTGAAGGCCGAAGCTTTTTTGGAGTTTTTTTAATTACTGTTTTGGGAAAATTGAATTACTTATTTTTATACATGTCAAGAAACTGGTAATGCTTATAAACTTAGTTATCATGATAAAGAAGATGATCGGCTTCTTGCTAATGGAATATCTTGTCCCCTTCTAATTTCTTTTAAGTTTTTTTATGTATCTCTATTACCTTTTCGATGTCTAGAAGGATATTTCTCAAAAAGAGTTTGAGTCTATTTTGTATAAGTTGACTACTATGTACTAGTGCTAAATAATTGTTCGTAAACTTAGAAAAGAACTAAATACAGGAGATACTAATCAATCTTGAATTGAAAGAGGAAAAAATTGAATGAAAGAAAGTACTGGAGATGGGGTCTCGAACCCTGGTCATATAATGAATGTGGAGACAAATGCAGCGTGCTAAACCAGCAAAGTCGATCCACCTTTTGTGTTTAGGGGGGCACATCAAAATTATTCAAGGGGTCCTTGTCGTATATACAAATATATATACATGGTTTTTGCCGAGGCTAACGAGTTCCGATGACCCCTTTACTACCCATGTAGGTCCGCCTCTGTAACCTTCTGTTCTAATACTCAACCTCCACATCCTCTTACCAAGGGTCATGTTCTTAGTAAGATGAAGCAGCACCATGTGTCTCCCCAATATTTCTTTGGCCTCCCTCTATCTCTTCTTATACCCACCAAAGTCAACCGCTCACACCTCCTTACTAGAACATCTGGGTTTCTCTTCACATGCCCGAACTATCTAAGCCTCGCTTCCCGCATCTTGTCCTCCACGGTGGGCCACACCTACTTTTACCCGGATATCTTCATTCCTAATCTTATCCAATCTGGTATGCTCGCACATGCATCTCAGCATCCTCATCTCTGCTACCTTCATCTTCTGCGTATGGGAATTCTTCACAAGCCAATATTCTACCCTATACAATATAGACGATCTAACACTACTCTATAGAACTTGCCTTTAAGTTTTGATGGCATATTCTTATCACACAACATTTGTACTAGCCTCTATTTCATCCACCTCGCTCCGATACAATGTGTAACATCCTCGCCAATCTCCCCATTCCCTTGAATAACTGACCCGAAATACTTGTAACTTTCTCTCTTTGGGATGAGTTATCAATCGATCTTCACATCCATGTCTGCTTCCTCCGTCATGTTGCTGAACTCACACTCCAAGTATTTTGTCCTAGTTCTGCTCAACTTGAACCTTTGGACCCTAGGGTTTGTCTCCACACCTCCGGTCATCTTCGATCAGTACTATGTCATCTGTGAATAACATACACCATGGCACCTCCCTTTGAATATCGTGCGCCAGTGCATACATCGCCAAGGCAAATAAAAACGGGCTAAGCTAAGCAAGGATCTGAGTCTCCTCCCAGTCTCCTCACCTGAGTCTTAGCTTCATCGTACATGTCATTAATCACTCTAGCGTACACCACCGGACAGATGTTTGCACATTCAGAGCTTATCAGATACAAATCTATTTTTGTAGACACTAAGTTGGAAATACTTAACTTGTTTTTATCCTTTTCTAAAATTGCATAAAGCAATAGGGAAGGAGCCATTCAGGAAGCCGTATAGAACAGAGGATTCTTTAGTGCAATATTAAAAACTATGACGGGAATATAAAAGCAGACTGTTGAAAAGAAAAGAAAATGAAAGTTCCATGTGCTACTGGACTTCCCTAATACTACAATAATTTGCTGTATCGAAGGCCGACATGATGACATGGGATAGAGAGATTAACCAACTAGGTACCTTTAAATTTCTGATTTGATGAGGGCATCCAGCAGGAATAAAAATAGCTTCACCTAATTTTTGAACAAAAGTCCATGGTTCAATGCCTGCAAAAGAAAAGCATGAAAGCACAGTGAACACAAGATGCAGTATCAGAAACTGCTTCCTATATGAGGAACACAAAGAAATGGCAATTAATAGGAGAATAATATGACCATATTCTTCCTTTAGCCTCCTTTTGTGCTCTGTGCTCAAGTAGAAAGTTTTATCATGAATGGGATGAACAACCTGTAATGGAACAATAAGAATTAAGGCAGGTAACCGATTTCAAACTGAGACATGGTAGAAAAGAACAAACACATTTATCACTTTACATAGTGATTAGGGAGGGTGGGAAGAACCACAGCAGAACTCACTAATTTGGGCAGGCATTCTTAGTTTTACACATAGTATAACTAAGCAATTAATTGTCTGCTCTCTAAAAACTTAAACCTTTAGATAAGATAGTCACACACTTTAAACATCACCGCCACCCAAAAATCAAAATATATTTTCACAGGTTTGGCCGATGAAAACAAAACAGACTCACACGTTAGGGGGCATGTTTGAGATATATCATAGTTAAGTATACTAGTATGCTCTCTCTAAAAGCTTACATTTTCAGATGAGATTGTGGCACAATTCAACACTATAGAAGGACTAGTGCATGGCAAGGACCCTCAACATCATTTCCACAACACATAATAGGACTAGTGCAATGCCCACTTATCCTTACCTGCGGCAACGGTGAGCCATATATATGCCTAAATTCCCTAAAGTGCTTTGTGAGATATTCCTCCAGTTTAGGAACATCTTGCCTCCTAAAGACATCCCATAGAGCACCGCCGCCATCTTCCTCTTCAAATCCTTCCGACCTGTTCTGCCCAAAAATAGTACTATCTTCTCCATATTGGTACTTTTCTCCTATTTTATTTGTTCCACATTCTGCTTTTACACCTTGCTGGCTATTCTTCTTATTCTCACCTTCATTACTATTCTCAACTTTCAAACCTTGTTGGCTATACTTCATATTCTCAGCTTTATTACTATTCTCAACTTTCAAACTATCACAGTTCTGCTTATCCTGATAAAAGTTCAGCCCTATCCTCTGGGTCGTTCTATTAGAACCAGTTACAAATTCTCTCTGATCCTGCGCTTTGTGATTCTGCTTCAAGTTCTCTATGGCCGAGAGCTGTTCAACTGTTGGGACCATTGCTTGAGTGTGCATCAAGACATTCACCTAAAAGTTTAAAACATAATTTTAAAAAAATAAGAACACGGATATGGCTTTGTTGTAAGTTTCTCCTATAACTTCTTCCAAATGCCCCGAAAATATTAGAGCTATGTTGCTCAGACTCTCCAAAAATGCCGCCGGGTGCGTGTCAGATTCTCCAAAAGTAGTGCATTTTTGGAGAATCTGACACATGTACGGCAATATTTTGGAGAGCCCGTGCAACATAGTATTATAGTGCATGTTAATATTTCCAGGGTCTCCAGATATCAACAGGACCAGCAGCTTATTATACTACATTTGTAGGATCTAAACATACCGTATCAGACACAAGATAGTGTAGTTTGGTGACTGAGTCTCCACGTCCAAGCTCCATGGGAAAACCATAAGCAATGTATGCCTTAGGCCCCAAATCTGGCTTCAAACAGTTATCAGGAAGTATTAGGGCGAGATTGAGATAGCCATATTGAGGATGTGTATACTCCTTAAAAGGTAAACAACTAGAAAACTCTGCACCATGACGCGGCAACCGCTCATCAAATAGACCTGACGGCGGCCAGTCATCCAACTTTAAGAGTTGAGGCCACCCATAACTGTCAAAGCGACCCTCCATGTACCCCTTGAAAAACTGGTGAATATTCATCTCCAACTGCACGTATCCAGGATAAAGTAATTTGAGGTAAGAACATGGAAAATATATTGTATCAGAACATATGCCTCAATTATTTCGATTAGGAAAAAACATGTTTACACAAACTCAAATAGTCAATTTCTTAGATACATATCACTTAGAATTTGTAAAACAGACTTAACAGAAAGTGAATGCCAAGAAACAGGAGCAACCAACCATGCAAAGTAATGTAAAAAGCATCACCGTTATTATTTGTAAGAGGGGGGGTGTTTTATAGCTTAATATGTGGAATAAGCTACCCTGCTAGTTGACGTGTTTCCTTTAAACCACAAATTAGTGCAGACTGAAGAGAAGTAACCAAAATGTATGTTGAGGTTACTTGTAAATCAGTCAGATCTAGTTCAAGTTTTGGATCTAATCATTGTCCTCTAGGAATTAAATATTCTAAACCCAGTTTGTAAAAATTAGTTAGTTTGGCCACTTCACTCTCACACAATGTAATGAGCAAGTCATAAAGCTGACAAATAGAAACAATACAACAACAACCCAGTATAATCCCACTTAGTGGGGTCTGGGGAGGGTAGTGTGTACGCAGACCTTACCCCTACCCTGGAGTAGAGAGGCTGTTTCCAAATAGACCCCCGGCATCCTTCCCTCCAAGAACTTCCCACCTTGCTCTTGGGGAGACGAACTCACAACCTCTTGGTTGGAAGTGGAAGTTGCTTACCATCAGAGCAACCCCTCTTGTCGATACAATGAGATCAAGATATGGAACTAGATCAAATAACACATACCAAAGAAGATAAAGGGGCCCAGAAATAGTACAACTAATAAGATCCAAATCTTGAACTACATAGCGAAGGTTAGACCAATACTAGACTTGTGTTAAGCTATATTAGTGTCAGGATTGTGTGCTATGAAGACATTGAACTACATAGTGAAGGCTAGACCAATACCAGAATGGAGAAATTAGTAGGCTTTCCCAGTCATGCGGCATTAGGATATTCACGCATAGTATAAGATGCAATGACATTAGCTTATGTTTCACAGTTCTAGAATAGATGACTGGACAAACCTCACACCAATTTAAGCAATTTAAAACATCGGTAGCCTTCTTTGATTGTCGACAAGCACGCCACATAACCATAGGCTCCCAGCTCAATCCCAATGCATTATCAAGTACATTAGTTACAATTATCGGTTCACCCTTGAACAAATGGTACTGAAAATGCTTCAAGTTTACATGCTGAGCATCCCCAACTGCTGGACAGAATACATAGTTATCATCAGAATTTTCTCTAGCAGCTGCCTTACGTAGCTTGCCACCGGAAGTATCATTTGCACCCTTAGATTTTGAACAGGAGCAATGAAGTTCCGAATCATTATATATTTCCTTCAATTTACATTTTTGTGCTATTTCTTTAGCTTTCAGTGACAGCTGTGACATCCAATTTTCAGAATATATACATCTCAAATTTAAGGTTCCTTTACTACAACCTCCCATATCTTTTGAAGGGCAAGGAATGGCACCATTTTCCTTGGGTTTCCATTTAGATGCCATTGTCACTTTTGTCTGATCCCTTAATTTAATTTCAGTAGTTTCCGTGCAAGTTCCATTCTTAGCTGGAGTTATGCTACTAGGTTTACCATGCAAATAACCTGGTCCATTGTCAATATATTGCAGCTTCACTTC
This sequence comes from Nicotiana glauca, assembly GCA_026770625.1. NCBI lineage: Eukaryota > Viridiplantae > Streptophyta > Magnoliopsida > Solanales > Solanaceae > Nicotiana > Nicotiana glauca. The sequence goes on from MU722955.1 coordinate 24,311, forward strand.
AGATGCACCTGCTTGAAGGTTTCCATTCGTTAGTTCTTTGCAACAAGTTAGGCAAAGTTCATAGGAACAGATAGAACAGCTCCGATGTAAATCAGCAATCGAAGCACTGCAATAGTTGCTGCAAATAACAGGTGATATTCATTATTCTGTAAACTTATCGCTGAATTGCAGTCTAAGATAACTGTGAAAGCTCACCAATAAATGCGTTCACCCTTCTCATACTTTGCTTTGCGTATATTAACCTCTGAATCTGGCAATCCTGCCCCAAAAAAAGACAGTACTCACTGAAACAATCCTTTTTTCGAAGAATTTCAGCCGCAAAAATCATAGCCTCCTTAGTTGTAAATCATTCCTTTGAATAAGAATGAAACTTTATCGATAGTAATGGCCTACTTTTGTTCCTAACAAGAGATATTCAGGAGACACCTATTTTACTTACCAAAAGGATAATTACAAGAGGAACCTTTTGTTCTTCAATAAAATGTCCATGTCACGGCCTCATTAAATTGGAAAGGTAAAAGTAAACATAAGTTAACTTGGAACTTTTTGGCTTTATCAAATTATGCCAGCATTTGTCAAATTACACTTCACTCGTATCAGTAATCTTAGTCATCAATAGCATGTGATAACCTATTAAATGAGACCACCTCTTTAAAAATATATAACCTTCTAGCATCAAATTCAGAGATTTAATACCTTGAATCTGGCACTCAATCTCTTTTTCGATCATTTGCTCTGTATTAAATTGCTCCAAAGCAGGCAAAAGTGCTCGTAGAATGTGCTTAGAGTACTCAAGTTTTACTTCATCACTGAACTTCACTTCTACATTCATCAAATGCTGTATTAAAAACAAGAGTAACACTCAATTCGCAATAACTAAATAATTTTTGGAACATAAGACAAGGTGAAAGAATTGAATGAAGCCTACTTTAGCCAACCCATCTAACCGCAAGCATGCTATACAGTTACAAATGTGACGACATACAGGACAAGCTTTTAAAAAGGCCTCCTCTGGCATCCTAGGGTACCTACATACAGCGGTAAAAGAAAATAAGGTCACGATGCGACCACACCAAATCGGTCGTTCCATAAAGTGACACTTTTCATCGTTACGTAACGACGGATTTAACAATATGATACATTAAAATTTAAGCAACAATCAAAACAAACATTATATTTAAAGTAACAATACGATACAATATAACAGGTAACGACCATCCAAACGAGCTGTAAGTAAAAGAAAAACAATTATCTTGCTTTGATGAATTAGCATATTAATATGATCAATTTCAACCAAAGGCCTCGTCATTTTTCCGACATATTGCTACCCGTTTTCAACATTGGCTACATAAACCCTTCACATCTTTTGAACATGTAAAGAAATTTCTTGATGGCATAATTTGTTAAAGAAATGGATATTGGGCCTAACTCAACCTTAAAAGCTAGCTCAAGAGCTGAGGTTCGTCCAAGCTATATAAAGAGACCACTCATTCCTTAGAGAGCCAATGTGAGACTCTTCTACACCCCCCCCCCCACACACTCATATGGAGCGTGGGCAATTCAATATGGGTGGCCCACATCCAAAATTCGAGTATTGGTATGGGTCATGCCCTCGTACCATGTTAAAGAAATGGACCTTGGGTCTAAGTCAACCCAAAAGCTAGCTCAAGAGGTAAGGATTGCCCAAGCCATATAAAGAGACCAACCATCCCTTATAGAGCCTATTTTTCAACATAACTGGGAGGCAATTCTGTACAAACAAGTGCAGAAACAAATTACAAGGCAGGAGAAACCAAAACCTAATTTACTACACAAGGCTAGCCCGTTCACAAGTTGCACATCTCAATGTTACTTCCTCAAACCCCTACACTTCACCAACAACCGGTACTTGGGTCAATTCAGTGATGAAACATTTTGATAACCTTGTTAAGCAACTGGGATCAATTGGTACTCTTAGAAAATCAGAAAGCAAACAATCATAAGTTACAGGAAGCTCTATTAAAATAAATCATATACCATGCACAATTAATCCTTTAACTATTCTCCTACATTTTCAGATTATTGCAGCAGCAAAACAGAACCTGATAGATATGTATTATTTATGCATGACGCCCATCAGCAGCATAGGCGGATCTAGCCTTCTGACACCAGGTTCAACTGAACCCAAAACTCTAGACGTGGAGAACAAATTTATGTGTAAGAATCCACTAAAATTGAAATCAATTCAATAGTAAGAAACTTAAAAGCTGAAGCCATAGAGTTTTGATGTTACACCCAATGTTTTCGTACTCAAAAGTGCGTCGTAAGTAAATTAATGTAAGATAAAATATGAGATTATATTTGGAAGTATATAAAGTAAGTTATATGTTACCTCGGATGTTACATATATTGAAAATCATGAACAACAAGTACAAAGAGGGTTGAAAGGTTTAGAAGCTAAGGAATTGAAGAAAATGTTATAACATGTACTTTTGGGGTGAGACTAGGGTGCTTAACATGATAAAGCGGTTATGTTATGAGTTATGTTAGTCATATGATAGGCGTATGTAATGTTTTGAAGTCAAGCGAGTTGTGGAACCAAAGTCGATAAAAGTCATCACAAGTTATGTTCATAGGTTTTACTGAAATTTGGATCAAATGCAACTGCGATTTTCTCCCAATATACTTAGAGTTATGGGGTGTTCCACCCATCAAATTGAAGATCTAGGAGTCTATTTTCTAACGCATTAAACTGTTTCTCAATACGACATTGGAGCAGAGAGATACATATATGCGTTTTTGCGAGACTGCGCAAACTGCTAAGTGACAAGTCACCTACTTGCTTAAATGAGCATCCACAAAGGGGCTATTCCGGGTTCCTAGATCCGCCGCTTATCGTCAGCGTTAGATTAGAATCATAGTGCGTTAGAATAGAAAATCATAGTTGGCAAGTTTACATCATGAGCGTGTTAGATTGAAAGATCATCAGCATAATATACCTACATCATCAAAAGTTTCTATCTTTGGCTAAAAGAAAGAATGTCAGTCAAGTTTCTTGATGATAAATGTGTCAAATAGAGAAAAGTCTTACCATCGAGTCATGCAAGGAACACAATATCTTTTGGCCTTACATTTCGAGCAACATACCACTCTGTCTTTGTCACTCCTCTGGCACTGATGACACATTTTGGACTCCCTTTTACTATTTCCTCCTGTAGTTTTGTTAGAACCCACTTTCCTCTTCTTGATATTCTCCCTTGAATGATCACAACTATCTTCATCACTATCACCAACGTAATCTTCATCTTTTTCGGCTTCTTCTTCTTCCTCACTACTGCTTTCTATCATTACAACCGGGATACCCTTTTCTTCTGATTTCCTTCGCTTGTTTTGCATCTTCTTTTCTCTTTCTATGAAAATTCTGAGATTTTCGTCTTCGCTTTACTCCCCCATAGTCCCGAATCCCAACATAAAGTACAGTGAAAGACTCAAAGACGTCTTTTTTTTTTTTTTCTGCGCGGGATTTTCCAATCGTATTAAGCACGCTTGTGTGAGAATCGTAATCAAACTCTCCATTTCTTTTAAATAAATTTCAAAATAAAGAAAGTTAATACTCCCCCTATTTCAATTTATAGCCATACAAATTGAAAGCCTTACAAAAAGTTTCAAAAAAAGAGAAAAAAATTGGGTTCAAGTCAAATTAGAGAATACATTTATTCTAGAGCCCGTTTGGCCATAAAAAAATTTATTTTTTCAAATTTCTTTTTACTTTTTTCCGAAAATAATATTTGTTCATGAACTTTTCGTTTTCACTTGAAAATAAATTTTGAAATTTTTTAAAAACTTAAAAAACTCCAAAAAATTAATTTTTAAAATTTTTACTTTGCATCACTCATAAAATTTAAAAATAATTTAAAATCATATTTATGTCCAAATATAATTCTATTTTTTAAATATTATTTTTACTTGAAAAATAAATTTACTTTTTTCCAAAATTTAACAATTTGTATGCCCAACGTCCACCCAGTCATTTAAAATTGTCGGTCACCTCTCAATTAATATAGTATCAAATTTTAGCCGATTACTTTTTGGATTTTTAAATGCTTACAAAATTTTCCAACTTGTATTATCAAGGGCGGCTCAATAACACAACGGGCCTAAAGCCAAGCTTTATTGGGAAGCCTTAAACTTCTTAAAAAACTTTATATTAGAGTTTCGACTCATATCTCATTTGTTATTTTTTATTTTGGATAACACGATTCATATTTTCTTCGTTGATATACATTAATTCTAAAAATAGTAAAATATACACTAATAAAGGCATAAGAAATATTAAAGTTTAAATTAAAAAGAAAAATAGAAAGTTGAAACAATAGAACCTGCGTAATGCTTGAAAACTTGAGAAGGTAAGAAAAACTATTTGAAATTTGATTTTTTCAATTTCCTTATGACCTCGTTTCTGAAGGAACAGATAGTTTAGTAGAAAGAAGAAATGAGAGTACAAAATACAGGTTTTACTACGAGAGAAAATAAATAAATAAATAAATAAATAAATAAAGCAAAGTAAGAACTTAAATTATCAAGGGTCACCCTAAATTACATGACTAAATATTAACAATGGAATGGATAAGATCTTTGCCTCCTCAGTTAGAGGTCTCAGGTTCAAACCTTGAGAATTGATAAAATTCTGATATAATTAAAGTGTATTTCGCTTAATAGGTCTTACATGAATTTGTATTAGTTGAAGCCTAAAATGGATATCAAACACGGTAAAATTATGATAGGGGGTGCTTTCTCCTTAATATGTCTTACATGACATGAATCCGAACTAGCCGAAGCTTAAAGCGGATACCAGATATCCAATGGGAAACAAAAAGAGCGTGACTAAATATTTGTCTTTCCTTTTTATAAATATTTTCTTTTCTTAAATCTTAAAATATATAATATTTTTTTGGTAATTAAAGGAATTATATTAACCACCAAGTTGGATTTAGAAACAAAGTTGCAACTATCACATCCAACTTAGCAATGAAAAATCTAACAATCTAGAACAGAAACACTATGCCTATTCACTAGAGTCATACATCCTAAAGAGGTTATAACATTATAGATGCAGGCTACTCTCCTAACTATAGTATCCACATCACAACTTGTATGCTCAAAAATACTCTGCTTTCATTCTATCCATATTTCTGCATACACCATCCTAAACACCTGAGTTGATTGTGATTTTCTCTTAGAATTTTATATACTCTATTGCAACTTTTGGTTCAATGTTGAGTATAGACAAGACTGTTGCTTCATCCATGTCAGGATACAGCTCCATACACTTTTTGTTGGGATTTTAAGTACATGATATGCTTAAAAAAGAGTGAATGCGAAAACGAGGGAAATGAAATTTTTAAGCGAAATTTTAAGATTCCCCTCTTTGTAAAGGGACATTGTCCCATATTGGAAGAGGAAGAGGTTTTTTATGGGTATATAAGCAATTGTTCTTCTTCTAGCTCTTAAAGAGTTGAGAAGAAGGCAAGCCTCGCGCCGTCATCACTTCGGCTTGATTGATTTATTTTTTGGACCAAATTTATTTGTTAATAGTAAAATATTAACATAAATGTTATTAAATATTTATTTTAATAACATAATATTAATATTAAAATAAATATTAATATTAAATCAAATCTTTTTTCAGTTGTGTAACTGAAAATTAAACTACCCTCTTCAATTTTAAAACACTGAGTTTGAAGTATCACTACACCAGTATGTAATTCATTCTATCCTGGGAGGAAATAATCCACAATCTTGGGTAGTAGGAGGAGATTAAATTCCTTAAGGAAACACTGTGGATTTGAATTTGGATTTGGTCAAATGATCGATTGATTGATTAATTTTTTAGACCAAATTTATTTGTTAATAGTAAAATATTAATAGAAATATTATTAAATATTTATTTTAATAACAAAATATTAATGTTAAAATAAATATTAATATTAAATCCAATCTATTTTTAAGTTGTGTAACTGAAAATTAAACTACCCTCTTCAATTTTGAAACAGTGGGGTTTGAAATGCCACTACACCAGTGTCTAATTCGTTCTATCCTAGGAGAAAATAATTCATAACATTGGTTACTAGGAGGGGATTAAATTTCTTAAGGAAATACTGTAAATTCAGTGGGCTCGGATTAAAATTTTGTTTCTGTTTTTCATTTCTATTTATGTTCATTTATATTTTCCAGCATTATTTTACAAATACAGTTTACTAGCAAGCTTAAGGAATTTAATATATTTTTTGTATCTGTACTCACTGTTTCTGGAGAGTAAAACCTTTGTGGTTTTGTACTCTATTGGAGATTAAAATCTACGTGATTTTAACGTTTGTGTCATTCTTTTACAAAAATTACTAATGATAAGAACCAAGTTGTTCCAATGGTGACTGCCAATGCCTCAACGAGTCGAACAACACCGGCAGCATTGGCACCGGCAGAGAAACTCGAAAAATTTTCCAGGATTGATTTCAAGCGCTGGCAGCAAAAGATGTTCTTCTACTTGACTACTCTAAGTCTCAAGAAATTCATCAAGGAAGATGTTCCTGTGTTGTCCGATAAAACTCCAGAGATTGAACGCTTTCTCGTGATTAAGGCATGGAAGCATTCAGATTTTTTGTGCAAGAATCATATTCTAAGCGGGTTGGAGGATGCTTTGTATAACGTCTACAGTGGTGTGGAAACATTAAAAGAACTGTGGATTGTACTTGAAAAGAAATACAAAATTGAAGATGCTGAATTGAAGAAGTTCGTTGCTGCAAAGTTTTTGGACTACAAAACAGTAGATAGCAAGTCTGTTATTACCCAAGTCTAGGAATTGCAAGTGATTATTCACAATCTCCTTGCTGAAAGTATAAGTAGAATTAATACTAGTGTTGATAGTATTAATTTTATTATGTTTACTAACAGAATTTTCATTGAAGGTCTTGTCATCAATGAAGCATTCCAGGTAGCAGCGATGATTGAGAAGTTGCCTCCGTTGTGGAAGGTCTTCAAAAATTATTTGAAACACAAATGTAATGAGATGTCCCTTGAAGATCTCATTGTTTGGTTGAGAATCGAAGAGGACAATAAAACTGCTGACAAGAGCCGTGGAAACTCAACAATAATGGGAGCAAATATTGTTGAAGAGAACAAAAAGAGGAAGAAGGCTTCTGGACCGAAATACAACCCAAGCAAGAAGCGGTTAAGTGGAAATTGCTACAACTGTGGGAAGGCCAGACACAAATCTATGGAGTTTCGTGCTCCGAAGAAAGACAAGAAGAAGGGTCAAGCAAACATGGGTGAAAAGCATAATGATGTTGATGACTTGTGTGCCATGCTTTCCGAATGCAACTTGGTGGGCAATCCTAAAGAGTGATGAATTGATTTTGGAGCCACTCGCCATGTTTGTGCTATTAGAGAAGCTTTTGCTACTTATGCTCCTATTGGATCCGATGAGATGCTTTCTATGGGAAATGCTGCAAAGGCCAAGATTGAAGGATATGGGAAGATATTTCTCAAAATGACTTCCGGCAAAGTGGTGACTTTGAACAACATCCTTCATGTTCCCGAGATTAGGAAGAATTTAGTCTCTGATAGACTTCTTGTTAAGAATTAATTTAAATGTGTATTTGTATCTGATAAGGTTGTAATAAGTAAGAACGAGATATTTGTAGGAAAAGGTTACCTCACCGAGGACCTTTACAAGCTGAATGTAATGGTTGTTGAAAATAATAATAAAATTTTAGCTTCATCTTACTTACTTGAGTCAAATGAATTATGGCATATACGTTTGGGTCATGACATTTATAAAACCTTACAGAAAATGATTAATTTGGAAGTACTGCCTAAGTTTGAATGTGAAAAATCAAAATGTCAAGTATGTGTAGAATCTAAGTATGTTCAACATCCTTATTAGTTAGTTGAAAGGAATTCAAATCCTTTAGACTTAATTCATACATATATTTGTGACATGAAGTCAATACCATCTTGTGGCGAAAAGAAGTATTTCATAACTTTTATTGACGATAGTACTTGATATTGCTATATTTACTTACTTAATAGTAAAGATGAAGTAATAGACGCATTTAAGCATACAAAAATGAAGTTGAAATACAACTTAACAAGAAAATCAAAATGATAAGAAGTGATAGGGGTGGTGAATATAAATCTCCTTTTGAACAAATATGTTTAGAATATAGAATTATTCATCAAACAACGGCCCCTACACGCCCCAATCCAATGGGATTGTAGAAAGAAAGAATTATTCATTAAAGGAGATGATGAACGCATTATTGATAAGTTCTGGTTTGCCACAGAACTTGTGGGGGGAAGTCGTTCTTACGACTAGCCGAATACTAAATTAAGTACCCCATAGAAAAACACAATCCATTCCATATGAAAAATGGAAAGGAAGGAAGCCTAAATTGAATTATTGTAAAGTGTGGGGGTGTTTGGCAAAAGTAAAAGTTTCTAAATCCAAAAGGGTTTCATAGGATATGCGACTAATAGTAAAGCATATCGATTTCTGGTTCATAAATAAGAAAATTCCGACATTCATAATAATACGGTTATAGAATCAGATAATGCTAAGTTCTTTGAAAATATATATCCGTATAAAAAGGAATGTAAGTCGATTGAAAGATCTAAATGACTTCGGGAAGAAACAAAAGAAAGTATACTTAATCAGGAGGATCCAAGACGTAGTAAATGTCAAAGAACGTCTACTTCATTTGAACCAGATTTTGTGACTTTCTTATTGGAAAATGAGCCTCAAAATTTTAAAGAAGCTATGTCTTCTTTGGAATTATTGTTTTGGAAAAAGGCAGTCAATAGTGAAATAGAATCCATAATGAACAACCATACATGGTAATTGGTTGATCTTTCTCCTGGAAATAAATCATTGGGTTCTGAATGGATCTTTAAGAGGAAAATAAAAGATGATGGCATTATTGACAAATTTAAGGCAAGACTTGTGGTCAAAGGGTATAGACAACGAGAAGGTCTTGACTATTTTGATACATAGTCTCCAGTTACAAGTGGATGTTAAGACCGTCACACCTCCTTAGTAGCGTTAACTGCGGTTTGGTCTTGAAATTTATCAAATGGATGTTAAGACCGTCACACCTCCTTTTTTACCTTACACCCCTGTGTTGATACCCAATTTTTTCCTAAGTATTTTTTATACCCAAATATTTCCAAAATAGTATATTGGTGTATATATAAGCACATCCAAGAGTTTTGACATTTTTAATAATTTTTTAAATCAATTTATTGCCTATTTTTACACAATAAAATCCAATAATTATTACCACAATTATCATTTTGGTGAATAATTCATTTTATTTTCATATTTACACCTAAATATAATTAAAGTAATTTTTGCATATTTTTTTTACAAATTTATTTGGTATTTTAAAGCTAAATTGCATATAATTGCAATTATAGCCTATCTTGTAATTTATGACATTTTATGTTTATAAAATTAATTCCAACATTTTTTAATTAATATTTATATAATATTTATTTACCCAGTAATCTTAATTTGTTTTTAAAATTTGTATTACTATCTTATAAAATATAAAAGGAAAAATTGGCTATTTACGATTTGGCCTCAATTGCATTTCAATTATAGCCTATCTGGCACCTCATTTAAGCCCCAATTTAAAACCCAATTACCCAGCCCAATTAACATGCCAACCCGACCTAGTACATGTTGAACCGACCCAACCCATATCCCTTTTTAAATCTCGATCGTTGATCATTTAGATCAACGGCCACCGTTACTTCTTACCTTTTTTAATTCACACAACCGCCTAACCCTATCTCATTTTCCCAATCTTCCGCCCTCAAACGCTCTCGTCTCTCGAGCTCTCTCAAAACCCTAGTTGTCGCCTCCCATCGAAACCCTAATCCATGGCTCCCCAGACTCACCGGAGCCCTATACCGGCCTCCCATGGCTTCTATGGTCTCATCTCTAAGGTCTTATGACCAGATCTTGAAAAGGTCTCGACCAAGCTTTGCTCGATGGCTGTTCTTCGGTCATCTTCAACCTCTGTCCAGCCAGCCATGGCCATTCGAGTTCGATCTTCGACTTCTCTGCTCAGATCAATGGT